>OMKZ01026399.1:0-27566 GCA_900302535.1 Neoniphon sammara
TCTCTCCAGTGCAGTGCCTGATACATATAATTGAGGCAGATTTAGAGACAGAATGGAAAACATAAGAATGAGTTAATAAAACATGTTACAGCTGAGCTCAGCACATCCACTAGAGATGAATAACTGGCCTGACACTCATGTTGTCTTGCCTCAAGAAGAAAGCCTGCTCCACACACTGACTTCTACAATAACTTTGGTTTCATTGCTTTGTCGTTTGCAAGAGAATTTTCATGGAATAAAAAGAAACAATGTAACTTCTGAGGATATTACACAATTCCATTGTCTGATATAGGGTAAAATGCTGTAAATTCAATTATGCTTTGGGATTATTTCAGTAAGAAAAGTTTATCCGTTATTTTTGGTGGTATTAGCTTAGAAAGTAAGAGACCAAAGATCAAATACAGCCAAAGACCTGTAAATAAATAATGATGGGAGAAAAAAAAGATGAGAATTTTCAAGGTTGAGAGTTAAGTTAACCTTGCAGCAATTTGATATTAATATCATTGAGTCTAATTTATAGTATTGTGGCTGCTATACAGAGAGGTTTTAGAATTTTAGTTTACTACACTTGAGTTGAGGCATCATAGAGTGTGTATAATCAGAATTAGTGGTAGCAAACGCCCACAGAATATCTCTGATATAAATAAGTGATTTAAATAACATATTTTGTCAAATGGCCAAAGGCTCCTACTCAGATTGTACACTATGCAAAACAGAAGATAGGAATCTCTATAGAATTTCAAGATTATAAAATTCCTTTTGTGTGTTCGTCTCAGACACACTTGGGTCCAATGCTGAAAAATGGAAAGGACATGCAAACTTATTCTTATCAACAATGAGCAAGGCAGCACTTAATGCAGGGGATGCAACAGAGTGATAAGAAACATTTTTCAAGAAAGTAGGCATGTTATAGAGTTTGGTAATTATATAATTCCTTTTTCATTCTATTGTGCAGAACAAAACTCAACTTGTGCTCTATTTTAAATCAAGCAAAGTTCACAATTTATTTCGCATAATTAATCACATGACATAAGATTGTAGGAATGGGCCAACTGACTGAATGCAGCTGTTGATGAAGCTCAAATTAACATTTTTTTCTTTTCATTTCTTTAGTTGTTTTGTTTTTAATTGAACACACATTGAATATGTCTTCATTTTGTGAAACTCCAACTACCTTGAGTCAGGAAACTTTTTACATCATTAATTATTGTAATTGAAAATTATTATTATACTTGGTTTGAAAAGACTATCTTGGCTATTCAGTATTGTATTATTTCA
This sequence comes from Neoniphon sammara, assembly GCA_900302535.1. Taxonomy (NCBI): domain Eukaryota; kingdom Metazoa; phylum Chordata; class Actinopteri; order Holocentriformes; family Holocentridae; genus Neoniphon; species Neoniphon sammara. The sequence goes on from OMKZ01026399.1 coordinate 1,279, forward strand.
GCATGCCAAACCTTAATCGAAGAAAATTAATAAGCTCTCGATACCCATTATTATAAATTATTTTCAAAATAAACATGACAACAAGGCTAACAAAGCAAATAAAGAACATCATCCCCACACAAGGCTCCTGGCATTCAAGTAGTGCCATAGTGCACCATGCTTAGTTAGGCACTGCAGTGTAAACAGCATCACTGGTGAAAAGCCAAAGTGCCAGGGGCACAAATATTTTAAAGTGCCTAGTTAAAATGCCAGCCATATATCCCGAGATACAGTGGTCAAAGCTGGACAACTAAAGCATTTAATTAGTAAGCAGACCACTACTTTCTAGACATGTTTAGATCCAGAGGCAATGATTTGAATACCATCAGCATGCAGATCTTCATCTTAACCTCCCCAGAGCACAAGGGGTCTGAAATCACACACAGTCGATTAACTTACTGCAAACAATCACATATTCACAGAATTAGACTCTCATTGAATCACACTGGACAATAAGCCATCAGCACGCGCATGATTTGACTGCAAAAATACATTCTCTTGCTGAATATTTACATGCAGAATCTTGTTGGATGACTGCAACGTTTTAATATCAGTGATATTAACATGAACAGTAGGGGCTTGTGAACAAATGTTGTCTGACCTTTTGTTATACTTTTAATGTCTTCTCTTTTTAATGGATTGATTAGTGTGGTAATGCAGCACAACAGTTTCCTGTGTTAATGGAGACTGAATTATTTTCCATCTCATTCCTCTGTTTTAGTTAAAACATTTAGTTTAGTTCTGCTAACAGTGCACTCCCAATTTACACAGTCTTGGCAAACAAGCTATGTAGATTTCCACAAAGCAAAAAGTAACATCTGACTACAACTGATGGTAACAAAGCGGATCGCTGAGCAATACAGTGGATACATCTACAAAAATTAACAGTCTCCACAAACATAAGGTTTGAAAAACAAGAAATGTAAGCTACATTCACTAATTATATCTTTGTACTGCATCTGAACAACAAACATCACTGCTAATGCACTTAGCAAGGTAATGTTACATCCTCATCCAAGGATTAAGCTTAGTAACAAAAACAAATCCAAAGCACTCTTAACCATCCTATTATGTTGAAAAATAATAACATCTATTGGGTGATCGCTCAGATTGACCCACACAGTTTAAATACACTGAAAAACAGTCAAAGAATCAGTTCAAAACAGTAAAACTTTATAATGCCTTGTCAGAGAATTCAGAAAGAAGTAATATAAGAATATTTGATATATAGCAACTATTTAATGAACATATTTCCTTTTTCACAAACTACAACATTTTAATAACACTTAAATGTAATGCTTAAAAGACTTTCAGTTTCACTAAGTGAACCATTGTTTTTTATTGATATTTGTATGTGCACCTGCATGTGTGTGGGTGCTCAAGTGTGTGTGTGTGTGTATCAGAAAACATGCACATGCATACACACACACACACACACACACACACACACACACACACACACACACACACACACACACACACATACAGCAGGCCCAAGAGAAATTTGTAATTATTTTTGACATTTTTAAAATGTTACTTTTTACCCACAATTTCCACTCTTTTTTTAACCTATGGGTCCAGTGGACCCAAACAACACGTGTAATACAAACGTGAATTTGCAATAACTGTGACCATGTACATAGCATACATGCATCCATGTGTGCATTGATTTCACACAACCTCACAAACACTTGACCTTCATGGCAAATTTCAGCCTCATAGGTAGAAAGTTGCAGTTTCTAAAGGGAGGGCACAGCTTTGTGGACCAATGAAAAGATAGATTTTTGAGAACCAGTGAACTGATGGACCAACACAACAAGATGGTAGGTCTAACCCACACCACTGAAAAAGGAACCTCAGCTGAGTCCAATGATGCCTCCCAGAAGAGTCTACAACACAGGGTACATGAGTTATGAAAGGGGGTGTGGCTAAAGTGTAGGGGCCGGGGCTAACCCACACCAAAGAAAAAGGAACTCTCTTCTGAGTGCAGTGATGCCTCCTACAAGAGTCTACGACAAATGGTTCTTTTTACAAAGTTTGGTCATGTTAGGTGAATCTGTTCCTACCTCCCACATTCAAGTCAAGTGAAATTAAGGTATCAATATGTGCATGTGTGTTTGTCTGCCTGTGTGTTAGCCTGTGACCTGTCCAGGGTATTTGGATGGATGGATGGATTTATAATGTGAAATACACATTATAACAGGTAATGACTGTATATGACTCTCCCATAATGGAAGTACTAATAAAAATATTTTTTGTTGTCTTTATAGTGCTACTTTTGTCCCATTTTTTCTCATGACTTGCAATTTCTACCAACTCCTGCACTTTTCCTGCAAAAATAATGACTAAAATTTTGCGAAATCCATTGCAATTTTTGACAGAAGTTGACTTCTTGTTCATCAGCTGGCCTATAAAGGTGATTACCACAGTTTCAACAAGGATATAAAGAAAAGCCTACAGTCTCTAACTGACATTAGTACATGTAATGCCTGCTTGTCTGGCAAGCATAAAAACAAACATAAGCCTCTGTAGCAGGCATATGAATAAATTAAAATAGTCTATGAAATTGCCATGTGTCTGATCTCCTTGACTGGTGAGATCTCATCCTCTCAGATATAGAAGGGAATGAATTGCATGTTGAGTGTCTCCCAAAAGTGCTGACAGAAACTTGTGATTATCCAGATTAACATCCTACATGCTGGCAGCCCTGGTTAAGCCACATACTAAATAAAATGCAAAATGCAATGAATGCAGAAATATTTTCGGGATGCTCAGAGTTTTGGCATGACTGAAACTTATCTTAAGAAATAAAGTTATATTTCGTAAAAACAGAAGAAATTCTAACAGTATCAGCTGAATAAAATCAGTATACAGCAGCTCTTGTGCCTGTGTAAAGGGTAAATAACAGCACAGTGCCTGCAGTATACACTGTAAGGATGAAACTCACCTCACTGTGAAGCTTTCTCTGCGACATAGATGTGTTTGCCTTAAAGGGTTGGCAAACAAGCGTGAAGTCAGTTTATGGGGTCAGTTCAGTTTGTGTAGTGTATGTCATATTAGTCATTCTCCATCATTGCTTCCACCCGTCTGCTGCCACATATCCCATTCAACAGCTGCAAAGCAAGAACCCAGCCCAATTTCATCAGGGCAGGATTCTCCTTTCAGGCAATGTCATGGGGCAAGAAATCAATGCCTCCTTATCTTGTCCGCTGCCACAAGACTGGAGCAGAAGTTGGAAGTGTGCTTTTCTCCACAGACAACGACACATGGTCTGTCGGGGAGTTTTTTGTGGCTCTGGGTATCTGGTCAAAGGACTCACTTACCCCTGCGGTCTCTGAAGTACCTCCCAATAATGCTTCATACTTGTGAGCCAGAGGCGCCACTGTCATTCCTAGTCATCCTCCAACTCCGGAAAAGGAGGCATCGCTGTCAGGCAAACATGAATGAGTCATATTGAGGGCAGTGGCAAAGGGCAGTCCAGGTTGGGGTGACAATTGAAATGTTGTGGGCACAGTCTGAAAGTATGCCTATGGGTGTTCGCAACTTGACAGCCATCAACTGCCATTTCTCCAAAGGACTATCTACCAGCCACTCACCAAAAATGTAATATTTAGAATAATGAACATCATCTATGCAAGCTGCCTTCCCTCCGGTTATAATCAGAAACCCACTCATGCTTCCTCCCACACAGAGCATGATCTCAATGCAGGGTATGAACTCACACAGCGTTTCAGACAAGGCAATCCTTTGCTATCAATGGCCTCTTAACAACCTATGCACACTACAATTCTTGTCTATACCTTTGTTTACAACCCTGAAGTGTTGTCAGTGTTCACCATTAAGTGATCGTTTTTGGTTTTTGCTATTTTGAGATCTGAGAAGGACGTTCTCCCAAAGCAGAAGAAGATGAAGAGGTTTCTGCAAAATGTGTTCAAAGAAGTGAAATCTACAGTTGCAGCAAATGAAAATTCACAGGGTAAAAATGATCCAGCATAATGTGGAAGACTTAAGCATGGTGTAGAAATAATCAGATTTTCTAGGTGTTTCTAAGTGAGCAGTGAAGACCACATGCATCATCAAAATTATTTTTGTTACTATGATCGCTGAATGCATGTCAAAAGCTGTGTGTGTGATGCCAAAACCAACAAAAGACCAACTTTCCCTATCAACCATGCTGCTATGTTACAATGCTTGTATTTTCTCACCCTCTTAAACTTCTGGTGAGTTGACAGAAAAATCACTGAAAGTGGTCTGGCAAGAAAAACAACTTCTATTGTGTGGCAGCAAAAATTATGAATTGTAGTGAAGACAGAAATTTCCATGTAGTTACATTTAGGAAAATAGTCTAATTTGGGTTACTAGAAAACTTTCATTTGTCCACATTTGATTTTTGAATACAACTTTCCTGATGAACTGCATTTGTGTTGGAGCTTATAAATCCATTGCACACTACTTTTTATATGATTTCCTGTGATTTACCTCATGAAATCATGGATGCAAAATAATCCGACACAATCAACGGCTGGCTCATTTTGTTGGCATGAAAATCAAACGCACCACGCAACATTTGCTTTCAAAACAATATTTAAAGACGGGACACTCAGTATCTTTGCAAGACCTGTAAAGGGATCAGCCTACAGCGGCGATTCATTCAGTCACCTTGATCACGCAGTGACTTGAGAACACTGAGCAAAGTTAAAAATTGGCCGGCGGGGCTGTTGATGCGAAACAAAATGTGTTTGCAGAGATCTCTGAGTCCTGATCGGCCCTGCTGGGGTCCTGCTCACTGCAGCCACCAACAGGCACCACTGAGTGCCAATCAGTGGGTGGTTGGCTCCAGCTGGATCCAACCACCCACTGAGTTAAGACTCTACCGCCGTTTGGGCAATCAGTACGGACTCAATTGCACAGTGGATGTCCTGTGATCCTGAAGGGGGCTAGCGGTTACTGCCTGACTATGGATATAGTTTGACTTACCTGCTCAGCTAGTTGAACAGACTTAAAAGAAGGCTTTCTACAAAGAGGAAAAGTTTGTGCTGCAGAGATCTGGGACCCCCAAGAGGGATCTGCAAGGCTGGGCATACAGCACTGGAGCTGTCAGGGGAGTGTAACAATGCATTATGTAATAACTCTCCAAAAAGTAATAAATATTCCCTTTACTATGCAATAACACCCACATTTTGTAATAACTTGCCACATTTTGTAATAAACTTCTTTAACACAAATTGCAATACATTTTTCATTCATTTTCATTTTTTACATTTTGTAATAACTTATTACATAATGCGGTGAATTACATTTTGTCCAAAGAAAAAGTGCAACCCCCGCATTATGTAATAAAGTATTACAAAATGCTGTAAAATTTATTACATTTTGCATTCAAAAGGTTCAGTACAAAATGCGTTTTACAAAAAATCAGGTGTTATTATATAATAAAGGGAACATTTATTACATTTTGTAAAGTTATTACAAAATGTGTCGTTATTACATAGTCCATTGTCACAGGGGGGCACTACCTGAGTTAGCTGACACAGGAATGACTATTTTCTTCCTGACTGCATGGACGGGAATCACTTTTTTCAACTTTTCCACCCCTTTTAATTGACAACCAATTTAATAAGGCAGGACCAAGTGAGTCCCAGCAAATCTGAGCAAACTTTGCAGAGAAATCCAGGCAAACCCAGAGATAGATGGCCCGGCAAGCAAACTGGAGAGTGGCTTTCCATGTTTGTCTGGAGAGTTTGTACAGATAATAAAAAACCTGGATTGCGCTGTCAGTGAGTGCTCCTTGAAAGGTCACTCTTCCCAGCCTAGTGATATTGTGCATTAATGGACATCAGCATCACAGGGTGCCTTGTTGTTGTTTTCTTGTTGGACAGGGTTGAAAACTATGATGAGTTCACCCACTGCTATCTTCAATATCATTTCAGCCAGACATGAGGGCCCACTGTGGCCAAGGTGACATTTTCAAGTGTGTCCACTCAAATTTGAAAGTTAGTATTATTAGCATCATTAGGATTCATTATCAATACAGCTGTGTATTGTGGAACAGTATGAACAATTTTAAAATGTCATGCAGCGTATTAAGCCGTTTACATTACTTTTAATTTGATTTGATATACTTGGGACGTGACGATGTTTTCAAGTAGTCTGGCTGACATCCTTTAGGGTCTCTACAATATCTCCTCTCATCATAATAAGGTGACAGTATAATAATGATGAAGCCAAACTTACCCAAAATATAAATGCCATCAAAAAAAAATTGCTGCATACAATTTCATGTGCACTCACTGCAGCTTGGTAGTCTTTGTTTATCCACACTCCACACCAGTGTGGCATATGAAGACTAAAGATGTAATTGTAAGTTAGGGAAAATGGAACTAGAGGTGACACAGCTTCAGAAAACAGCAATAACAACGGCTGTGGTAAAAGAGAGACGAATGGGGCTGAGAAAACATGAGGATTTAGGAACTGTTTGATTGGTCATAAAAGTCCAGATCTACTCAAACAAGCCCAGCAAGTTGGGCCTCTACACAATTACAAAGATGTGGTGTGTGAAAAATTTGGCTAGTTTGGTTAGCAAGTCTGCGCACACTGCAGAGTCTAAAGTCAATGTGGTGCTTCATTTTTTTTCCACAAATATGGTCTTTTGTCCTGGCAGAGTTTGTTTGTATACCGCCTGCTTTAGCCTCAGTCAGCTGGGAAGTTGTTGAGAATTGTTTTGTCTATGTAGCTCTCTTATTAATAATCTATCTATCTATCTAAACTAATCTATCTATAATTAAGAAAATCTATCTATCCATCTATCTATGTATCTACTGGAAGATGGATCAGGTATGGGGACATTTGGCTGAATTTTTTTTATGGCAATATAAAAACAGTGAGTATATTCTCAAAAAAGGAAAAGATTGCTGTCATCCTTTGTGTCTCAGTTGTTTTTACTGATCTGCCACTAAATTGCTGCTAAAACTTTATAGACATGAGAAAGTACACAGTAGCAGAAAAGCACAGCGGAGACTACTGGCTGTTGTCTTTAGTATACTGTAATATAGTATGGCTTAAATGTATCATGAGGTGGAGTGAGGACAGTAACACTGTACTGCTCAAATGAGGCTTTCCTGCTGGTGCTTTTCTCTTTTTGGATGTTGGTCCCCTTCATTGCAGAACACTGTACACATTCATGACTCTGCAGCCTAGCAACGAAGTGTGCACCTAGTGACTTTACATCATAAGTTGGACACCCACTTAGAGGCAAACTGAACAGGGTAAAACGAGAAACGTCCCTGCGTCTTTCTCGGTGTGTGCAGCGTGATGTGAACACAATGTGTGAATATGTTCAAGGGTAATCTCATTATTAAGGTCTCAAAAAAAAGAAAAAGAAAAAAGAAAAGAAAAATCCACTTAGATATATTTCAGCACTCAGTGGCAAACTCATTCATCCCTCATCGCTGCACCTACACCGAGTTTCTTGATCACCACGAAATAGACTAGCTTGCCGACCTTCTAAAAACAAAGGCATATGAGAAGTCAATCTTTCTGTTGTTATTTAGTTGAACTGTAAGCTTAGATAATTTGCTAAGACACTAAATACTTGAACACTGCTGGCTGACTCCTGTATTGATGAGAACGAGACTATCTCTCTTTGCCTCTCCTCATCTCTCTCTCTCTCTCTCTCTCTCTCTCTCTCTCACACAAACACACACACACACGCATGCACGCACAGTCCGAAGATTCTATTAAGATTAACCCGTATGACATTGTGCAAATTGAAAAACTGAAACGTCATCTTCAGTTCAGAATAAAGTACACTAAGCTAGAGGTTCTCTCTTTATCAGTTTGTAGAATAGGCAGAAATCCTTGATGCTTTATCCTCAATAGATTAAAAAAAAATCGCTACAGCAATCTCCGACTTCTTTCAGCACCAATTGTTAACGTACGGAACGCCTTTCATGTTTCAAACTGTAACCATTTCATAAAGAATGGAACACAAATTACCTAAATTGTTCAGTCTTTATTTCATCATTATTATTATTTTTTTAAGACTATTCGCTTCACTTGATAGGTACAGTGGAGAGAGACACAACAAACAATGCAGAGAGATGAGATGACATGTAGCTAAAGGGCCCAGGTCGCTGTGGCTAAGACTTAGTATGAGATTTGGTATGTGGTACGTGTCCCACATGGTTCCCTTTAAATTGTTCCGTCTTAAAACTAAGAGACAATAAAAGTTCTTGCAAAAGATAAAATGCAATAGCTCTGCATGGTTCAGCTTTAGGTCTATTTTTATTTGCTTTCACATCAATGGCTTTGTTCATGATGCGATTCTGTCATGCAATTTGCAAGAAATCTGAAGCAGGTTTTAAACAAATATTTATTAATTAATTTATTTATTTATTTATACTCCGACTCTTGAAACCTATATGTTGTTTCTAAATGCAGAAAAAGGCTACTGACATTCCAGCAGCTAAGGGGTGTGTAGGACTTGGTGCTTGTAAAGTACATCTTGATTTGTATTTACACAATTAAAGGACATCGCCCACTCTGATGAAAGTCGTACTTAACCATCTATCCCACCTACACTAAAACATACATCGAAAGGAAAGGCAAGAGGGTGTCATGGGTTAATGCATAATAAACAGGGAATCGTCATTATTAATTCCAGTCCACCACCTAAAACAAACCCCAAACCTGCTGTAGCTGGAGAAGCGTTAGTAGGTGGAAATAAACCTGAAGTGTGTTCACCACAGAAGCCCAGAATAAACCCCATTGAAGCCAGTACTTGCATGTGGGCAAACAATGCACTGACATGGACGTGGTTATTGCCTTCAATACAGCCCACAAAGGCATAAAAGTACATCTAAAACACTGCCTAGAGTCTTTGCTCTGTCTGGGTTTTTCATCTCTGAGCCCAGGCTCCTTCCCTTTTCGTTTTTCAATGTGCCATCCTACTTGGGATACGGCTTTCAGGCTCCCTTCCTGTAGCCTCTCAATCTACCATGCATGCCATCCATTTTCAGTTGTCAGATATGATTTCTCTGAGAAATTATAACAAACACTAATTTGAGATCACTGACTGAAATAACTGTGCTTTGCTGTCGGTGTTGTGCACTGATAAACCTTCACTAGAGAAGATGGGTGGTGGTTTATTATGATAATGTGACCTTATCTGCTTGACTAATGTTCAAAATAGATTTGCATGTTCATAATTTATGTCAATACTAATATGCACCATTTAGTCTACTCAAGAAAAAGATGAGGCCTGAGGCCTCAGCTTCTAACAAAACTGTTTCCCTAATGACTGACTGACTGACTGCACTGAATGACTTGTTTTACAAGATAAACCAAGCATCACTTATCCTGCGTGTAGGGCACAAAACATTATCATGTTTTAAATATCCCCAACGTGCTGTAACCTCAATTTGTATTCCCTTTTTTAACCTTTAATATTAAAGTATTTTTTTAATGTGTAACATTTGTTTATTAGAACATACCAGCGCTATAAAGTTTTTTCCTCCCCCTCTCATCATGTTTGTCTGTGTCTTTACATAAATCCCTGCTGTTTATCATTTTGGCCAGCATCCAACTGTTTTCCCCTCAGCTTCAATGCAGCTCCAACAGGCTCAGAAGTGCATCTGAAACGCTGCACAGAGTCTTCAGTTTGTGTCTGACTGACTGAGAGGGAATGCATTCTCAACAGAATTTTTCCATTTAGATAAATCAATTAATCGATCAATCAGTCAATCAGTCAGTCAGTCAGTCACTTGTCAGGGATCCTTGTTGAACCATATGGTCATCCACCCTCTTTCCCTTTTCTAACACCACCTACATTCCTCTATCATGTTGAATTCAGCAATAGTCAAACCTCCATTGTTTTTGTGCACAGCTTTACTTTGTATATCTTATTCAGCACACACTGTTCCCACCAGGATGGAGGAGGAAATGAGAGGTTGAGAAAGAATATCTGTCCGGAAAAGGAAAAATATGATGCATGCTGTAATTGCTACCTCAAATGAAATAGAATACTTGATGCTAACCAACTAACCAACCATCATAAAACAAAATTATGCACTACAGTGTTAAATAAACGCATGTAGACAAAACAAAGATCAGAACACCAAATAGTATGTTGAAAACAATTTAACATGAACTTGGTCAAACTTTATTTGAGATCAGAAGTGCAAGGATTTAGTAAATATTTAGATATCTTGTTCGGTAAGCCCTGAGGATCATTTTGCATCAGTTGCCTAGCCCTGATCCTGGGAAGTTTGATAGTTCCTTCTGTCTATCAAAATAAATAAATAAATAAATAAATAAAAGCTAAAAATAAAAAATAAATAAAAAATAAACCATCTGCTTCACTCCTTTTAATATGCCCTCTGTACTTCAAACCACATATGAACGTCTCACCACTGGGCAGGTTGCTTATAAAAATCCAGGATAGCCTTACACTATTAGATATCATTAATTTCTGATTTTCACTGCATTCCAGGAGTTGTTTTGTGACAATTAACTTTATTTATTTATTTTTTTTTTTTTTGGTTTACCCATTTTTCCTCAACCTGCTTCATTCCACTTTTACTTCAGTTACTGATTCCTACATTTCTCAGAATGCCTTGAGAACTCCCTGGGAATGGGCATGAATGAATCAGTTGTGTTCAATCAAACATTTGTGTAAGTACATAAATATATCTAACAAGTCAACTTATTTGAGAACACCGAGGCAGGTCGATGATTGTGGCCACACCCCTTTACTCAAAGTGCACCATGTCTTGTGGCTGCAATATTGAGGTGACTGAGGGTGGAGAAATTGATTTCTCTGCCTCTTCTACGATGACTTTTCCCCTGAATGGTTGTTGAACATTGGTACAAAATGGCAGACCCAGAAAGCAGCCCTCCCTCTTCGATTTTTGGGGACTTACTCCAAAACCTGATGTTTACCGTTGGTGTATTAGCCGGAACATCAAACTCCATTGTGGCTGCGCTGGAAATATCTCAGCATTATATCGTATCATCTATGTTTGGCCAGAAAAAGAAAAATACATGACCAAACAACAAAAATGAGCCCATAAAACAGGGTATATCAGCAATGGTGATGTTAAGGGCTTTTATAATGGGTTTTTTCCTTTGTGATTCAAAACTTCTCTAAAGTAGTATAAATCAGTGTTCAGAGTGGTGACTATCCTATGATAGTTTTCAGATTGTAATAGCTTACAACAGCAGGGGTGATGTGATGAAGAAAGACCGCTGACTAGTTGAGACATTTAACATTTGTTATTCATAATGCAAGATTTGGTTGTCCTAGATATGACAAGAAGTTTTCACCACTAACATAAACTTGGATCCAAGAACAGAATCCTACGTAGATCCGAATCCTCCCAATCACATCAAGAGTATTGAAAATTTTAAAGAAATTCAGTGCCAGCCTTTAATCCTTAAAGAAAAAATGTCATTGGAAAAATCTATTTTTATTGCTGTTCTTACAGCCAATCTCAATCAGTTGTTTGATGATTCACAATAACGTGAGGTGCATCTTTCATGTGCAAGATCCACTAGCTACATGCAGCAAATAACAACCACACAGCCTCAGTTATTTTTCTGCTGCCTGAATAGAAGGACCCAGCATGAAGTGCAGATTCATTTACAAGTGCAGCCAATGCAATGCAGCTTTGAGAGTCTCACCCAGCCAAAGCCAGTGGGTATTTGTGATTTTTTTTTTCTTAGTGATGTAATAGAAATGCTAATGTGCTAAGTTTAGACCTGATAGAGACCAAAAATGGTCACAATTTGCCTCTTTTCCCTTGTTGTATTGCCGGTTGTGACCAACCCGTTACAACCAAGGGACTCAACAATCTACATTGGGCTGGATTTGCACATTTACACCTAATTCTTATAACACTGATGTCCACAGCAAAGTAAAGGTTTTATTTTGAGACGCAAACACGCTGTGTGACCTCTACCGTGAGATAATGCAGGGTCCGATGTGCTGAAGTCAACATTAATAAGGATTTTTTTATTAGTCACAATCGTTTTCCTCTCTTTTTCTTTACCTTTACTTACCCAGGATTGAAATAAATGTTTACAATATTTTCTGTTTTAAGATAGGATATCACAGCTGTCACTTGATGTGCCATTTGACGACATAAGTTCAGTCACTCAGTGTGTTTACAGTCGAAAATGAATTTCACCATGCTGCAAAAGAGCTCTCCTCTCTGCTGCGAGACACTGAAGGAGGCTGCACTGAGGGAATCAAGTGGAATCATATACATATATACCAGGGCTCTTCCTGAATTTGTATTCTGTACGTTCTCGTATCCTCCGCGGCACATTTGATGAAATTTCTAACAGCCGAAGCATGATTCCAAAACAAAAGCAGACAATAATGGAGGGCAATTAAAAATCCTGGAGGTTTTTTCTCGCCAACTGAGGGCGCTTTAGATGGTAGGATGACTGCGAAGCCCCGAGATTCACTGTGAGAACAGCAGTGTATAATATGAGCTTTAGTCAATAGAATTCAGTGCAAGAACAAACCTATAGTCCATAGTACAGAGCCAGCTGAAGCCTATGGGAAAATGTACAGCTATGCATCTAAATTGATCACGCAGGCAACATCAAGCACACATCCCATCTCAAACTGTAAGAATGCTTCTCTGTGCTCGCTTTCATGAGAACTTGAGAAGATGATCTGCTTCTTTACCAGCTGTATTTCTGAGATCAGTGCATGGATAAAACATTTTCTTCAATTAAACAATGATAATTGGGGCCAAGCTGCCATGAGAGCACATGATTTTTACACAAATAAAGACACTAGCACAGAGCATTAAAATCCCAAGCTAACAACCCGGGTTTTATCTTTGGTTTTGACCTGAATTTTGATGTGCGTATCATAAATTTAACTGAAGCTGCCTTTTATCACCCGAAAAAATATTATGAAGGGTCAGACCTTTTCTCAATGATAATGATAGAGAGATTAATGCACGCTTTTATCACCAGCAGGCTTGACTACTGTAATGCACTTCTCTCTGGACTTCCTAAAAACCCACAGGACAGCTACTGTACAAATTGTGCAAAATGCTGCTGCCAGATTTTTTAACTAGAACTGGAAAGAAAGCACGCATTGCTCCTTTTTTAAAATCCCATCTGATCACTGGTTACCAGTTCATTTTAGAATTGATTTCAAAATTCTTGTGTTGGTTTTTAAATATATCCACGGACCATCTCCTTGCCAAATAACTCCTTGGCAAAACCCTCAGTTATTTGACTCCCCATATTACATTTCATTCTATTTTCTCCTTTACTCTACATCTCTCTTGCATTTATTTCTTGCACTAAGTCATCTGTATTTTTTTCTGTATTTTGACTTATTTTTTGTATTTATGTATTCGTGTCTGTAATTTTGTCATTTTTATTTTGAGAACCAAGCACGCACTGTACATGACTTCTACTGTGAGAAAATGCACGGCCTGTTGTGCTTGAGTGAACAAGACGCACCCTCTGGTTGGCCTTAATTTTTCAGCAAGCTGCACTAATTGGTAGAGGAAAGCAGGTGAAAATAGACAGTGAGGGAAAAGAGGCAAATTGCAACCATTAAGGTTTTCCTTACAGTTGTGGCACATACACCACATATATTTAGGGAATATCATCCCTGCTTTGGGCAACGCACATGAGTGATGAGCTACCGTGAAACCCCACAATTCAACCAATGGGCACACTATCACGGGGCATCCATGCACCTACATGCACTGCCTGAGAAGAGAGAAAAAAAAAAAAAAAACACCACCACCAGCCTGCCAGCTAGGATCATGTAACATGTTCACATGCCTATAAACGTGTGCAGGCAAGGCAAGTGATGTTATTTTTTCAGGCAGTGCATGTAGGTGTATGGATGCTGAGCCCCATGATGGCAGAATGCAGTTTTAGTTATACAAACAGATCCAGTGAAGGCCTGTTTAGCCTAAATGTCACGCTTTTAATATTCTGTAGTGAAACCTGCACTTTGCTATTTCAGAACCTGCTAACAATCCTGAAACTGATATCTGCTTTGTGGAGAATTTTTGATACACAACAATATGATAATGATGGCCCTTTCTCCTCCTCTGCAATGTTTGTTTACAAATCCTGTGCCAGACTTAAGCTCCTCCCACTGCGTACTGCTTCAAAGAGACCCCCCCCATCCATTCCTGGAAAGTCACAGAGGAGGAATCCAAGAATCCAAAAAGCGAGTGAGCACAAAAACCGAGGCAATTGGCGGCACTAAGCCGAAAACGCCATGCTCTGAGTCATAAGGAGAACACGATAAGAAACATAACAACACATGCAATGGGTGGTTTAGCTTAGTGGTTAGCCTGCACTGAGCTTTGCAAAGTTTGTCGTAGGTTTGCCTCCATGCCATGATGTATGTTTTCGGAGAGGAGAGAGACAGGGAAGGAGGAAAGAGAGTATATACAAACTTGTTGCTGCTCTTGATACCACCTAGTGGTCAGATAAAATGAGGAATTCTTTTAATGGAAAGAGTGTGGCGCCCATTGATACAAACATTTCTCTGAGGATTATTTTCAACCATGGGGAACAATATTAACATGCTGACTCCAAATCATTTGTCACCAAGTGTGTAGCCAACTTCCAACTTGCTCATCTAATCCAAAAAGGTGATGATCACAGCGTTTCCCAAATATGGTGTAGCCTCTTTCCTTGTTTAAGAGACATGGCTGTGGCGACTATATTGATAAGCAAATTAATGTATGACTTCATCTGTCGACATCCAGCATCTTTCTGAGCAGCCAATAGTTTCTCTCCTTGGAAAAGAGTTGGCAGCGCCGGGCTGCCTCCCTCTGACTAAGTAGTCAACACTGACCCAGGCAAGTGCAATTTGACATTCTCCTTCACAGTTAACCCTCTTAGATGCTTCAGACAACAGTGCTGACTATGCTAGCTAACATAGCCACAGTCTCACATAGCCATATAAACAAAAAATCTCCCAAAAGTCACCTAGGCACATTCTGTTAACCACCTCTAGCCTTATCCTCTGCTCTCTCTCTCTCTCTCTCTCTCTCTCTGTCTCTGTCTCTCTCTCCCACATGATTGCCTCTTCCATTTGTAGCTGCTATTTGTACTGCACTGCAGCTGAGGAAGACATTTGTTTGATTTGTGGGGGAACAAAACATGCGTAATTCCTTTATATCTTAAAAGTATTAAATGGTATTAAATTGAAGGTTCTGTACTAGCGTCAGTGCCAAAAATTTTGAATCGATACTGAATCGGTACTATGCTGACCAAATACAGATCATGCAAACATGTCAGCAGCATATCAAACGGGGCAAACACTTTGTCATGACACTGTATGAGATGTTCTGGGCTGAGGGGCTGCATGGCGAATGGCTGACAAGTTGCTGTCAGTCCCCTGCATGTGATGCTTACTGGAACGACCACAGGAACATTTGACCAAAGACAACATACAGCACGTACAGCTGAGCTTGTTAGGTGACATTAGGTGACAAAGATGAAGAACTCAGTGTGACTCGGAGTGTGACTGGCTAGGACAAACTGCACTGACATTCAGCTGTGCCTTAACCCATAATTGTGACTTTGCTTGTCCAGTAACCCAGATACTGCAGCTGCTTTGCTCACAGCAGGACAGCAGAAGCTCCAAAGACAACTTACATTTGTGTCTGTCTTGCTGGGTTTATATTCATCTTTTTGATGTTATATGACCTGTTATTGTAGATTCACACCGATTGCATCACCTGATCATTTCCATTTCAGCTTGCAAGATTAAATTAAGAGATAAACGTCAAATAGATAAAATATTACAGAAATTACTGTGGAGGGAGTTTTTACTCTAAGAGTACAAATTAGGCTCTTTGGAAGAAGGTTTGAATTTTAAGCAGTCAGCCCACTGGTAAGTAGCCTATATTTAGTTTGACGTGCAGCAAATAATTACAGAGCAGTATAAATTATCAAAGCTCTGTGCTGGAAGAAGCACCTTCATGGAGAACTTAATTAAGTTAGTTAACAGTTAAGTAAGCCGTGATCATAGTGCTATATATGTAGGTATGAACCTTGTGAGGACTTTTCTTACCTCAGATCAAATCAAACAATGTTAAAACCACTAAAATAAAGTTATAGGGGTAGAGTTTTTTTGTCTATCCCTGTCCTCTTTGCACCTCATACTTTCAATGTCATAATGTCAGAAAACTTTATATAAGTCACAAAGTAGTCTGACAAGGCTAAATTGAAAGACAAGTCAGACTTGAGTCATATCTTATAATGGAGACATTTTTTAAATTTATCGTCATTCTACATCGCTTGCGTATGAATCATCCATAATAAGTAGCAATTAGAAGACAAAACACCATCCCAGAAATTAATCACAATTTGAAGTGATTGAATAAGGTGGGACTAAATCAAATATTTGAAAGTAATATGGACTGTGGGTAAATTATGACAAGAACTTCAACAACGTACTTCATAATAGCATAAAAGCAGACACACACACACACACACACACACAGAGAAAGAGAGAGAGAGAGAGAGAGAGAGAGAGAGAGAGAGAGAGAGAGAGAGAGAGAGAGAGAGAGGCTGAGATGAAAGCAAGACTGGTCAGGATTTTTCTTCTTGCCAAAAAGGTCCAATTAGTATTCAGATGGCAGTCAAAAACAATACTGGGACACCTCAGGGCCTTCAATACAGTGCAAAGCTGATCAACTTTTATCACTTCACATCTGTCAGAAAATGGCGAACACTCTCACAACCTTTTTCTCTGTGGTTCGGATTATGTCTGACATGCTCCCTAATGAGAGAAGCAGCTTGAAAATAGACCTGCCTGTTTCACCACAGGACGAATTAAAAAGTTGGCCTGGAAAGCTTGTCAAACAGCATGCGTTCTCTCTTGCTCTAATACAACTCTTGTATTTAGCCTTCCTATCCACAATAATTATGCAACATGAGGTGGGATCAGGCTACCCACTCATGCTATAATGATCACCACATAACCCTGAGCATATCCAACACAACACCTGCATAATGAAAGACTAAAGAGAGAAAAGCATCATAAAGGGGATAGACTGCTATTACATTTGCAAAAGTGTAAATTTGGGTTGAGGAAGATGCATATATTGAAAAAATAAAATAAAAAAAAGCAGATCAACAACAAAACAGTAACATCATATTCGAGCATCGCCGCCTGCAGCTGTTAAACACTGCATTGAATTTCTGTCTTTCTCACTCTCTCCCTCTCTCTCTCTCTGTCTCTCTATCTCTCTCTCATAAAGACACACACATACATACAAAAACACGCGCACACGCACCCAAACGTCCCCCACGCATTCGGGCGCGCACACGTAACCCGTTCACAAATGCACGAGCCCTGACAGTGCCATTCTGGTCCGGCAGCAAGCCTGCCTATCCCCCCTGATCGCCGCCGTGCAATCCCGTTTTTCTGGATGTCTGCGCATAGGATGGCTGTCTACATCGGTGACCAATTTCTGCTGCACACTAAACCTAGTTTTGACGTCTAACTTTTGCAGCGTGTGCTTCATGCTTTTCTTTTTTTCTTCTTTTTGGGTGCACCTGTTCCCAGAGAACGTTTTTCTTTTTTTCTTTTTTTTTTTTTTCCTTTGGTCGGATGCAACCCTGTACCCGGGCGTTTTACTTTGAACTTGCCATGGGCTTAATGGCACGATTATATATGACAGATCTCAAAAGTTGTGGTGTGTCGGGAGGCATGGGCGCAAACTTACATAGCATATTATAGACGTATCAGTTGTTCATTTAGAATGAAGGCAGGTGAGTCAGCCTTCGTGTTATTCTAAGAGACGCGCATTGCTCCGCGGTCTACGGTGCCAGTTGTTGGAGAGCGCCACTGAGCAAGTCGTGATTTGTGCAGCGGATTGCGCTACGGAGGACAGAGGAAACGAACCGATGAGACAACATGGGTAAGTAAGTGGTTGATAGTCTCATTTTAAAACGATTGCCACGGGAGAATGGAGCAGCCCGGTGAGCCCCGGTAATTTGACAAATGATCACTATCAGTTATTCAGGAGCGCACTTGTGGTCTACGCTTCACAGCAATAAAATTGGTTGATTTCGCTGGCGCAGGTCCACGGTATCTGTGAGTGTAACTGGCATGCTCAGATAAGGGTATTATACGACTTTTAAAAACACATCAATTACCTGGAGTCTCACATGGCTTTTTTTTCTGCGTCAGATGCTGAAAATGTCAATATTTGAGGATAGTGCTTCACCCTTAGAAAACTGTTTTTCCAGTATTTTCAGCAATTCCCCCATTTTGTATCTATTTTTTCCTGGAACAACAATTCACCAAGAGGTCTTCTCTATTCACAAAATTTAAAAGCAAGAAAAAGGGGCATTGAGATTGTACAGCTCGTGAAAATCACGGAAAATATACCGATTACTCTCACCTATAATTGCCCAAATTCTGAATGTGCAATCTACATGGCCCTGGCCCCTGCAGCTCCTCACACGGTGCTAATGCACAATTAGTGAGAACTAAGCACCATAAAATAAAATCATCTGCACCGTAAGTCCTTGTTATTTTGTATTCCCAAGTTTATTTTTACACCCCATAGCTGATTGAATGGTCGAATTTCAGTGAGATATTCATCATGTCTATTATGGCTTCATCTTCAAGTCCCTCCACAATCGAGCTTCTTCAAATCACTGACATGTTTCGACTCCGTCCCACCTCTTTCCGCGCCTACTCTCTTCTGACAGCCTTGGGCACCTCCAATCTCAACCTACACTGCTTATCACCCCCTCCATTTTACTGACCATGGGTACTCCAAAGCTAAACTCACCACTTAGCCACACTCACCACTCAGCTTCAAGAACTAGAACCCACTCTTCGGTATTTCAGGGGCGTGCGTTCTGCGGTTTGTGTCAGATTTCCACAGTTTCTGGCTCAAAGGGATTGTGGAATTCTCCTCACAGAGCAGATCATGATGCATTTTTTTCAGTCGCAAGCAGTCTGGAGTTGCTTTGATTTACAGTCTTAGATGTTTTGATATGGTCTTTTTCAATGCAACTTTTGGTGCCTTTGGGATGTTAAGGAGTGAAGGGACTATTACTCATACGCACGCGCGCGCACAAATGCACGCACGCACGCACGCACACAGAGATGAAACAGTGTGGCCAACTGGAGGTTACGTGTGCACCAAGTTCATTGAATTACTTTGCAATTGTCTGTTTTCAAATCGTTCTAACGTAATTCATCTTGCTGTCTTGACTGCTCACTTGTTGGAGTCAAGCAGCTGTTTATTTAATATCTGTATTAATTATGAAGGTGGCATTTCTGGAGGGTTGCATGCCTACACATCTGTGTAGCATTGTTGCACTGTAATCAATGTTGTCAGCATCATGTTACAACAATATTACTAGGCTATTTTTCCGGGTAGCAAGTAGTGCAACAAATTAGCCGACTATTCAAATGTCTACAATGACATCATAGGTACCAGCCTATAAAGTCAGTCCTTACTTTTGGTATTGCCTCCTCTAAATTTCACAATGAAGCTGCTGTCTGCTATGTATTTGTTTTCGTTACACAAAGCTAGTTGTTCTCTCAGTTGACAAGGACACGCACTGAACCAGAACAGATGAGAAATAGTAGAAAAGTTTACTTTCTGCAGGTGAAAGTATTCCCTCTGCTTTGATTTTATCAGGAAAAGATGACAGGAACACTAAACATAATGCTTTTTGGTTACCCTGATTACTCACAGGAAAGCAAACAGGCGAGACTATTGACTTAGATCATTTTTAAAGGTTAGAGAAGACACAATTTGTAATACTAAAAGATATATAATGAGTAGCATAACAAACTGCTCACAGGGAAATAAAGTAATCAGATTATTTTCAAATGAAAAACAAGCAAAGAGTATTACATTTTGTTTATCAAACCCAACACTGATGAGATGTAAATGAGTTACTGTGGTTAGGCTGCCTCCCACTATAATAAAATTTCTCAGATGGTGGGCACTCAAGCTATTTGCTTCACCTTCGCTTTGGGAAAAAGTGCAGTTACCACCATGAACAACACGGGAAGAATGACTGCTCCTCTGGCTGAAAGCAATGATCTGCAGTAGCATTTTCCTCAAGGAAAACTGCTTTAGCACGACTGACAGGCCAATTATGTTGCACTAACCTTCAACTCATTTGATAGTCCATTGGTTTCCTTGAGCAGGCATCGACAGTAATTGATCAAGTAAGCACAACTGTGAAACTTAAGCTGAAGTGCTCCAACAAACAGTGCATATATTTTTTTTTCCATCTTTATCCCGTTTCTTCAGTGTTTTAACAGGGAATTAGATGATATAACAGTTATTTAAATGCCATACATTGACACAAAACCACAGCAGCTTGCAGCTTGGCCTCTAATAGTCTACAGGTGTAGATGATAGACAGTTACCCAAGTAGTAACAGGCTCATTTGCATAGTTGATTCAGTAAAAGCTGAGACATACAGTGATACAAAAAATACACCAGATAAAATAAGGTTTCGTTTCTCCCTGCTATAAATCCATTCTCAGAAACAAAAGATTGAGTGTCGAACAATTAAATAAATCTAACTGACAAAACAAGGTCTCTTCTTGTACTCCTACAAACAACAACATGACACAAAATTCTGACTAAATAAAACCAATTGTAGCAGGATGTGGCACAAACTGGTTAGACTGGTGTTGTCTGTGTTTCTTCAGGAGCTCTGTTTAAGTATGATGCAGCAAAATGAAAACAACAACAACAACAAAAAAGAAAGAAAAAACGATGGCTGCTGCTGTCGTTTCTTTCAAAAGGCTTAAGTCGTCAATAAGGATTATTCTGTCGGCGTGTAAGGCATGTTTCCTCATTCTGAACTTGATTGTAAGTCCCCACCAGGGATGTTTTTTTGCAGCTGCTTTTAGTAATGTGCATTTCAGCACAAAATACCAACAGACACCAAACCCTTACAGCGTGTTTCATGTAGGCCCACCTCTTCTTTGTACCTTCATATCATCCATTTTATTTTTTTCCCGTTTGTTCTACAATGTTCTGAACTATCTTAGGAAAGAACACTTTTTGTTCCAAATCCTCTGCTCCTTCCTCTTCTTATTATCTTTTTGGTGTGCGGTTTGAAATTCTGGAGGGATTGTGAAGGTCCTTTTCAGACATTGTGTTGATGCTCCATGGACTTATGTAGTGTTAGATAAGCTCCTGAAGCAAAATATCTATATATGTTTGGCTAGTATGGTATTATATATTTGGTTTTTATGTTTGGCTTGTATGGTTTGAGTGTCTTTTTGCTTTGTTGGTGTAGAGGTGTAAGAAAACTAGGGATTGTAAGATGCCATAATTAATGCAGTTAATTTTTCTGTGTAAAATGAGACAATAAGGAATAGTTCAAGTTGTTTTGACACAGATCGGGATAGGTTATAATTCCTTGAAGTAAGCTGTGAAAAGGTTGGCATAGGGGCAGATCTGATTAAGTGTAATTATTGCCTTTTACAAACTCCACAGAGAAGGTCTTTTGTGCTACTGACCTTTATTGCATAATGTTTTAATATTGCATGCAACCCACATAATTCATGACTTCAGCTTTTCAACATTTAAGCAGTATACTTAAAAAGATGTTAGACAACATGTCATAAGAACAACCTGGTGAAAATATCCTGGAACACCGCGTGCAGTTTACTCCGTGTGAACTGCAGGTTTTTTTTATTCCCCTCCGTGCCGGTAGAGGGCGCTGACTGAACTCGAGCCCCACGTTGAGAGCCAGCCTGACACCGGAAACACAGCACCACAACACAGAACAGCAATGACTGGACTCTGCACCTTTGTTTGACTGATCTGCTCCATTTCTGCAAAGAAGTTGCTCCTTTTTTTTTTTTTTTTTACAAGTGATTAAACCTTTATGAAGGGACAGGTGAAATACAGATGTCATGCTTGCTGAAAACACAAACCACAGGATGGCCACAGATATCAGTCAAATTTGATCAAAATAGATCAAACTAGCAGATATTGTAAAATTGTTAGCAAAGCACTGCCAAATGTTTTTTTCCCCTCCATATTTTATGCTAAAATCAACTTGGAATCACCTAAGAATTATAGCCTAGAGTACTGTATATATCATATAGGCTTAATAAGCTGCTACAGTAATTCTGAGGTAGCATATTGTGGACATAATAGATCTGTCCACAGTCATTCATTTATTTATTTATTTTTCTTTTAATGATAGGCCAAGTTGACTCACATGCTTTTGAAATCCTGTTTCAAATATTCTGATAACCGGCAGTAAAGTCTCTTGCACACCTGAATGGAAAGTCTTTGTGACAGGTGCGTAGGTGCAGGGTAAACTGCAACCAGAAAGTAAAGTACCCACACACTGTCTTTCACTTGCTTAATATTTATCAAACAAACAACATTTCAGTCATAGACCTTTGTCAGGTATTGATGAAGGGTACTTTACTTTCTGGTGAAATATTCTGGCAGCAAAAAACTCAACTATGATCCTATGATATCGCATATGATATCGCAACAGCAAAACATCAGACATGTAAATGATGTGTTGGATATTGTCTTGAAGGTTGGTATTAGTGTGTTCTCAAAAACACTGGGCTGCTTTTTTTCTGTGGAGAGTGGCAGGCTTTAGACTTAAGTGTAAAAAGAGTGTTTTCCACGGCTGATATGAAGTGGAGGTGAAGGACAGAAATAGAGATCTATTTTGATCAAACCTATACATCCACAGTATAACCTATTATTTTTGGCAGCAGTGACAATGTTGAGACCATAGGTTGCCTATGGGGAAACGCTGCGATGATAATATTTTTCTCTTAGCAACAGTGGCCTTCTTGAGTCGCACATGTGCAGCATTTGCACCCAGGAGTTTTTGCTGGCCTGTGCAAGTGAGATGCTCGTACTGTAGAGCCCTGTCCACCAACAAGCTCGACGACTCTTCCCTCAGAAGTGTTCATGCTGATCAAGATGTGTCTCCAACGGCATCGGAAGCTGTGAATGAGCTGTGCTTGAACGTGATCTCTGCACTCTGGCCTCGGCGGTGACACGACCAGCCATGTGACATCAGAACCAATCACGGACAGGGGAAGGGATCAGAAGTAGAAAAGACACAAGACACAGCCCGGCTGTGGTGTCGTGCACAGAGAACATTGAAAGAACAGGAAACACATTTTATTTGCCCTGAAAGTTCCACTTCGTATGAAGTATACGGCCGGCTTGACTGTGGGCTTGCAGTACAGTCGCCACCTCAAACACTGTCTGCCGACCATACTCTCCATGACATCATCACCTTTCTATCACTCCAACTGGCTGCTGTTACCGTTCTCTGAGCTGATCCATGAACTTACACTGAGGTCCCTGATGTCCTCAGAGGTGCAAAGTAACAAATTACATTTACTCAAATACTGTACGTGCAATGTTGATAGACTGGTGCTTCACTTGACTATTTGTTTTGTGAGATTTCAGAGGTAAATTTATTTTGTACTGCACTACATGTATCTTATGTCTGCAACTATTTATTTTGCAGGATGTGGATTTATATGCAAAACGTACAATGAAGCCATAAAATATCAGTTTAAACTACCCAGAAAGGTATACTTAATTCATCAATAATTTAATATTCTGATGCTTAAGCACATACTTAAGTATCAGAATCAATTAATAGACATGTTGACAGTAATACAACATTATGTTAACAAGTATTAAAATACATGTTAATCTTATAAATTATGTTATTTAAGTAAAAATTTGAATGCAGGACTTTTACTGAAATATTTCTCAGTTGTGGTATCTACTTCCACTTACCTAAAGGATTTGAGTCCTTTTTCCACTGCTGTATCCATCATGGTATGGGCCGGTAAAGACTCACTGCTGTCAAATTTTGACAAGCACCTCCACCCCTATAGCCGCTTAGCTGCAGTGTTAAGCATCGTAGGTGTGAAGGGTGAAGACTAAGTGATGTGACCTGATTTATTGTGTGCAGAGGCAAACTGTCTGTCCACACAACATATAACACTGCTGGATAGAGTTTTTATTTGCTTATATAAAGAAAACAAGGACAAAACTTTCTACCTTGAAGCAGCCCATACCTTTACCAGACTATATCTATCTATCTATCTATCTATCTATCTATCTATCTATCTATCTATCTATCTATTGTGAAAATTCTTTTCACAATGGAAAATTGATCTGTTTATTTTCATTTTGGAAATAATTACCTGAAGTTCATTTCCAGCCAGTTACTATTTTTTTTTTTTATCAAATAAGGGACTAAATGACTGTGTATCCCTTAAAAAGTGCTATTAATTTAATACCATTTGCTATTTTTATAAGCAGGGGTATATGTTGTTTTGGAAGGGAACTCTTCAATTTCATGATCAGCTCCTTGGTCTAAGAAGTGATGTATTCATATTTTGTTTGAACTTTTTTGAAGAAATAGATACACACTGGTGATTTGTAAAGCTCCCAAAGTCACCCCTATCTCAGGCCGTGGTCCGAGTCAGATGAGTCTGGATGCCAGACCAGAAGGCCTTGGCTGAAGCACTTCTAAAATGTCACTATTCCAAGTGTACTTTCATCCAGCTCTTCTCATTAAGGCTGTCTTTTCCATGGTGGCTTGCCTTTATGGCCGTGTAAAAATTGCTGTTTTAAGATGTTGACATTCAAAATAACCAATTAGCCTTTTAAAGGTCTCCCTCTTTACAAATTAAATTTGAAATCTTGACAAGTACAATAAGTGGTTCACATAAGTAGGCTGTAGAGAGTTACGATGTCTATGAGGCAGTTGTTTCTTGTGTGTTACTAACATACACTATGTGTTGTTTGTGTAATCAGCTCCACACCAAGGCTTGTGAGACAGCAATTAGAGCAGTAGTCCATTAAAATTCTCTTCAACAATCCATGCTTCCCTCCAGTTGAAATGCAAGGCATGCAATGAATCAGTTGCATGCTTTGCTGAGAACAAGTGTCTTGTTTTACAGTTAAGACACTGTATTACTGTATGATCTCATGAGAACAACGCGATTAGAAACAATGTAAACAACTTAAACAATTTCAGTGACTTTTGTACTGCGCAGTCTATACAGTGAAGAGTTGATATTTGTTTAGATGCAAATGGTATCTGCGTTCATTTGCGGACAAATTTGAATTCAATATGTGTTGCTAATTTACAGAAAAGAAAACCATTTTCCTGAATCCTTTAATCCCATTGATCTGAAATGCTAATGCTTATATTAACAAATCAATGCACATAATCATGGCAATAGGCTTTAATTTAAGTGCTGATAACATAGGGATGAGATGATTTTCTTTGATGCCAATGGCTTTATCTATCTATCTATCTATCTATCTGTCTATCTGTCTATCTGTCTATCTGTCTATCTATCTATCTATCTATCTATCTATCTGTCTGTCTGTCTGTCTGTCCATCCACCCATCCATCTGTCTGCCCGTCTGTCCATCCGTCCGCCCATCTGTCTGTTTCTCCATATTATCTATCACCCTATTAACATATCTATATATAACTCTAACCGCTAATAATTTAATATACTGTACTGAATAAATCCCTTCCCTCGCTCCTCACTCTTATTCTAAGGATGTGCATGTGTGAGCTGGCCTGTCTCTCCCTGTTACGCTTCAGCAGGTCAGACTCGCCAGACCTCCGATACTACATCCCTCGCAAATGAAGACAGAATAATTGAGGTTACAAAACTGTCGGCTAATTTCATTTAATATATGCTGTCCAATTTATGTGGTGTTTCTCTCACAATTATTGCTGGTGTGATAATAACCAGCTATGCTCAGTGTTTTTTACTGTTTTTTTCTTTACTGTAGCGAGTACTTAGCACTGCTCCTCCTATCTCTGCATGTACCGTGCGCTGCTGCAATTCTTCCTACAGTAGTTATAAAAGAAGCTTTTATCATAAATCAGTCGTTTTATACTGCTTCATGCTTTTGCTGTGAGTTGAAATTACAGCTCACTCCAATTTTCAAATTAATGGGCGTAAAATAATGGGTTTTAAGTGTGTAAAAGGTACTTCATTTCAATATTGTAATGCCAGTGTGTCCAATTAATCACTGTTGCATGATGGGCCCCGTGACTGGTAATATGTCACATACTTCTGTGCCCTGAAAGTATTTTTAATTTTATGTGCCTTAAATCTGAGTGAACACACTCAATAATGTAATATATCACCACGTACTGTAGTGCCCTAGAATTTTGCTTGCCTAAGCTCTATCACACATCACACACTT
>OMKZ01026409.1:0-25409 GCA_900302535.1 Neoniphon sammara
ATCTCCCCCTGTCCTCCTTCTACTCCACTTTGTCAGATAAAGACTGCAACGCACACTGTCTGAATAAAGGATAGCTGGACTGCACACAATAACACCTCATCTATGTGACAGTGTGTATACGTCTCTATAAAATAGTGCCCCCCCTTGACCCCTCCTTTGTCACTAGCCTTGACAGATCTTAAGTGGCTGGTCAGACTCACAGTGTTGTTTAAACCTATCATGTCATGTCAGATATGTGAAGAAAAGTTTAAGAAAAAAAAAGTGGAATGGAAAACAAATCTGCAGCACTGTTTCTCTGGCCTCTCGTCTGACCTGTTACCCTTGGGACTACAACAAGTACATTTGTTCCATTTAGCAAGGAGCTGTTTGAGTTCTGAATACATGATGGATATATATTGGTATTTTCATAGGCAAGCAGTTTTGTAAATGCAAGCATCTCAATGACAGTTAATTGGCAACAGCAGCTGACGTGGAGAATGCTTCACAACATAAAAGTGTCACAAGTCCTTCAGTGACAGTGCTTGATTTCTGCCTGTCTCTGTCTTGTTACATGCCAGTTTTTGTTGAGTAGCATGGACAAGCTTTAAATTATTTGTCACAGCTTGCCTATGTGAACATTTTGCACACTTTTGCATTATTCATTGAAAACATTGTGCGCTCCATCTGGGGACACAGAATGACAAACCTTTGCTGTAATAAACCAGTTTCTGAGTATGGCTTGACAAAAACAGGCAGTTCAGTTGGAGTGATTCAAATTCAAATGACTTTGACGATGGTTTTGAGCCTGTAGAGAGGTCAGTATTGTCATACACAGTATGGGGGCAAGGCCAGTGTGCCAACTGGTGCCTTAGCAGGAAGCACAAGGTTGTATGTTGGCCAAGCTTCACAGCAAAAATCCCCCAGTCGGTGCTTTTCCCACCCCGGTGAAACTTGTGACTTCCCTTTGTGAGGTCATAACCAGAGGGCAAAGCAGGAAGTGTTGTCTTTGATCTTTCCCACTGTTCAAACTAATTACCTGCCCGCAGCAGCAAGCACTGCTGGCCGTGGAATTCATTAACAGACGATAAAGCACTGTTCTGGGCCAGTGTGTCTGCGAGGATGCAGAGGAATTCAGCCGCCTCGGAGAGTACCGTTGTGCAGTCTGCATTCTTTTATGAGATCAGGTTAACATGTCCTTGTGCATAACATTGGGAGGTTAGTGATGGTGCGCAGCAGCATTTTGGCCCAGCATCTGGTGGGCCATCCCATCTTTAGAAAGATTTGCATTGGCTTCAGTGGGAAGTTCTATTGCCAGATAGTCTAAATATTGCTTTACAAGGTTTTTCCAGCTGGTTAAGAGGTTCCAGGTGGGAAGAATCAAGTGCAGAATGAATTAAACAAAAAAAGATGCAGCCAGTCGAGCCTCATTATTTTTTGATATGGTATGAAAATGGGAATTTGTGTCTTGTCCCAAGCATGAGAGCAGCGCCAGCCCTCAGCTACAGTATGTTGTTTCGGAGCTGAGCTCACTGGGTTTTCATCCACTGGCTTAACCTCACATTAGACTTGCAGGAGATCATGTAGCTTCAAGCCAGCGTTACAATTTTGCGTATGTTTATGCCCATGCATTTTTATGTAGACTGAAGCATGTGCTCCAAAAGATTAGGAGCACATGCTTTTCCCATAAAATAAACTGAACATTTTAAGAGGAGAGATCGCAATCAATGCCAATACTGAGTACCAGACTTTAAGTATCGACCTATCTGGAGCACTGCTCCGATCCATCATATTCACTGAACAGTGAAGGCTTGGACCTTTTAGTATTGGGTCATCAAACAAAATAATGGAAATAAAATCCTTTTTCCCACCATTTGAGAAATGCAGGTGTCTGTGTGCCAAAAAAAAGGACGAAATGAAGACAGTTTACTTTTATTTCTGTCATGTTCCTTGTGGCTTTTGGTATTGCATATTAGTCTTGGGTAAAATCTCACATATGACACTCCATTTTATCCTGTTATCAGCACTAGCATACCAGGATTTTTTAAGCCATTAAACACAGTACCAACCTTAAAAAAAAGATTGCAACTGTGACAGGTGAAGACAGTGCTTTTCGACACGCACAGTGACAACAACCCCCGCCCCTCACCTAGTCTTCCTCCCTGCTGGCCTCCCCTTGACCCCAAAGGATTATGGAAGGCATTATAACCAATTTAACTTGCTGTGCTTGTTTGCTGGGATTTTAGTATACACTTCCATTTGATTAGACCTGTTTATTCAAGTGGAATAACACAGGCGGAACATTTTTTATTTTGAAATATTCTCATCACATATTTATGAAATGGATTAATTATGGATTTGCATTAGCATATGCTTTATGCATTTTTTTAAGTTCTACTTTTGCCATTTCCTTCTTATTTTCATTTTCATATTGCAAGCAATATAATAACGTGAATGGACTTTACATCTATAGACAGTATTGTGCTCTCAGTGAGATCTCACTCAGTGTCAGTGTGAGCCTGTCTATTTTGCCTGCTGCGTGTGTGTGTGTGTGTGTGTGTGTGTGTGTGTGTGTTGCATCATGCTATCAGTACAGGATTAGGTAGCCATCCCCCACAGTCATTACATTAGTGAGTGAGTTAGATGGGTTAAAACCTGAGGGTGGGCAGACAGTGTCATATGGCATTGCTGGCCCGCTGTTCAGCTAAGCCGTGAAGAGAATGACCATGTCATAGATACATCAACGCAGGCTTTACAGCGATAGCATGCACATGTCGATCGGAGTAGTCAACAGCTTTTAATGTTGTCCGTCCGGAGGTCTGGTGAAGTTATTTTCTCTCTTAACTCTTAATACTAACAAGTGCAAACAGCCAAAATCATTATTAAAAAGAATGGAATGCTATCTCTTGGCTGTGCTGTGTGTTAGAATGTGACATTTTTCGAATGGGTTTTCAAAAGGACGTAAAATACTTCTCAAATGAAGTATGAGTGAAAATGTCTGTACATTGTTTTGAGGCAGTGAAGAAGGAAATTTGATAGCAGAGATGGTGATTGGTGAAAGGATCAAAAGCAACGTGGGAACATAACAATGACTGCAGATGAGACTCGTATGGACTAGGGCTGAAACAATTATTCAACATTACAGACAGTGTCAACAATAATAAATTAATGAATAATCCCTCTATTGTTGGTTTGTCACTGGAAGCACTCAAGCCTGCCTCCTGCATCCTTTTTATCTGGAAAATAGCTGATGCACAACAGTTTTAAAGGTGAGCCTGCAAGTAAGCATTCAAAAAAATCCATCCCAACACACTACAAAGTGTGGGAATACATTAACAACAGTTCTGATAAGGTTGTAACTTGCTCTCTCAGCATGCATGCTTGAGCATTAGAAGAGAAAACCTCCCTGTACAGAGGATAGCAGAGTATCATTATACTAAGTGTAAATCTTATAGTAACATTGCTGTAGTATAGGATCAGCATTCTTGCTCATAGGGTGAGGTAAGGGATGTCCTTAATGACCATTTTGAGCACCACACAGTGCTCAACAAGTGCTAGCAGAGTGCAATATGAAGCTAATATTGGATAAAGGGCAGAAGGGGTAGCGATTAAGTTAGATTCAGGTTCTATCACCTGGGGTGATGAAGGACAAGGTGACGGCACTGTTTTTGTTTTCACTGGAGCTTGTTCTCTTTTTATAAATTCCCCTATTAACTCCATGATGATATTAAGCCATGGGTCACCGCATGAATAAATTCACTTTAGTTCAACCAGGAGCAGCAGCAGTTTGTTGCAGGCTGTTAACAGTCTGAAATACACATCTCTCCTTTTTTATTCATTGCTCTACTCGAAAGCTATTTAGGCTTAGTATGTAAAGCTGGCTAAGTTGAATCAGTGTGCAAGGTGCAAATGCTGCATAGACATAATTACTAACAAACATTGAGTGCAGAGTGAGTGTAGTTCATCTGGTGATGAGGCATTTCTGTATATTTTAAAGACAGGCAATATTTAAAATTATACTTTAACAAAACAGTCGAGGACAGTAGAATGACAAAGAAAAAATATGATTGAGAAATTGAGTGAAATAAAAAGTGGAAATGTCACTTCAGTAAACGCTAAAACATCCTATCTTTGTTTAGCATTTTAGTTTTGTATAATGTAACCTAAAGTGTTTTCAGCAGGGAGGACAGACAAAACAAGGCAAACAAGTTGATACCATTAGCAACTTTTCTTTTCATTATTTCATTGGGTATAGGAAAAAAAACTTGCAAGTTGGTAATCTGAGTTGTAAATTCATTAACTGATCATCATAATTGTTGTAATTATCATCCAATTAATCATTACTTGCAGCCCTCCCATAAACACACTTCTGCCTCTTTTAGGATTGCAGGATTGAGATATTTCTAAATCTCACAAAACCTGTTGAGTGCTGCCCTGGAGGTCTCACTGTGCTGAGGAAAATGACATATTGCCCACCTGTCTGATTGTTGTAACTCAGCAACAGATACACAACAAATGAGGCAATCCCTCTCCATCCTTCAGGTTGAACAGCAGTGCCAACACCATCCAAGTGCCACAAATCTCACCAAGTTGCTGTAATTTTGTCTATCCCCCGGGATAAACTGCAGTATTATTCCCTTCCCCGTCTTCACTAGCATTGCCACCACCCTGTAATCTCTCTTTCTGTCACTGCAGGAATGGAGCTTCTCTCTTCTCTGTGGTCTGGTAATTGTGAGGTAATCATCTTTTCCCTCTTGAGGGCTAAAAAGCTGTGTTTACACTTCGTTTTTGGCGGCTCGACTTGGCAAGACCCTAATTTACTCGCTCTCTCTCAGCGGCAGAAAGAAGCTGCTCTTCTCATTAGTTCTCACTGGCTTTGCTCTGACACCGGAGGAGCTGTTTCTTCCGTTCCCAATGCTTTACCGACTGGCTGTCATCAGCAGGTTGGATTTACTCCTAGTGTTTTTTTCTCTTCATTGCTTTTCAAGCGTTACAGTGCAGAGTAGCGATGTCAAAAGAATCAATAGTTATAGCTAGCACACGACTTTCAATGTCGTCAGATTGCTATACTGTTCACACTACGCACCTTTCTGTCTTTTAATCGATGGGGTGAAACCTTACAAGATCTTTCACCAGGAGGAATCCCCGAAGAGTCTGTCTGGTCTCCACATTTTCCCTTCTCCCTGGTCTGTCTCTTTTTTCACGAAAATGCACGATAAGTGACACAGGAAATGATGCAAGACCATGCGTGAAACAGGGTTTTTTTTTCTTTCAAAAAATTGCATAAAGCTAGCAATCTAAGTTGTCTGTGTGCTGATATGCAGCGAAAAAACAAGAAAGAAAAAAAGGACAATATGGAAGACTCCTCCCCCCCAGTTCCTCCTCGCCCTGTGGCCCGCTCTCTCATTGGCTGTAGCCTGTCGCTGCTCTCATTGCTGGTCACAACACAAAGGCAGGATTAGGACTACAGATATCTTGATATTTCTCTGGTGTCTGCAACATCTTGTATCGGCAAGTCTCTTGGATCTTGGCTTGTTGCTCATGGGAGCGAGCGGCAGTTTGCCTCTGATCTGGGTTTTTTTCAGCAATCTCCAAATACTGTCTGCAAGTGGAAAATCAGGGCCACATCCATGTAGTGTGAACTCATTAGGTACCAAGTCAGTACCAAATTTTGTGAAAGATACCAATGGTGTTTTTAGTATTGGTAGTGTCGGCACAACTTGAAAGGTCTCTCTTTAACTTAGTGTTCTTATTCTATTGTAGCCTTAGCCTATGTTTTATTACTTAAAGTAGCAAACTTGCTTACAGGACTGTAAATCAAAATCAGATTATGTAATCATACCATTGTATTTATTGTTTCAGCAGGATATTTCATATGGTTCTTCTCATTTGAAATGATTATTTTGTTTTGCTGCCTTTTTGTCTAGTTGAAGCCTACAGGCCAAAGTTGCATTTGTAACTCAGTGATCATATTCGAATGTAGCTAACGTAGCGATGTCACTTGAAACACATAAAGTTTGTGTTTATTTGTTAATCGGTATGAAATAAGCAATCGAGAATTGTGGAATTTCACTGGTATTGGTATCAGCTATCAAAATGATCAAGACATCGCTAATGCATAGGAACATTATTTGACGATGCCTGTAGTGATCCGTGGGAGCATTTTTCATTTAGGTGTCACATACAGTGGCTCTCCTTTTCACAAAGCTTGAACTCAAAATTTTGGAGATTTAATTTTGACAGGCTGTACAGCATTGGGCAGCATTTGGTTTGGACAGTTAAAATGTTTTGAGCTGGATTTACTCCTCCGTTGAACTAATGACTCGACCTGACCTCAGCAGACTCCCCTTCGGAGCACCTGCTTTTGCATTATCCCTTGCGTTGTTTTCGGTATTAACTGTCACATGTGTACACTCACAGTCACTTGTGGTCCAAAAGTGCAATAGTCCACTGAGGTGAAGTCAGCCAACACATGCAAACACAACTTCTTTCACTCTCTCCCTCTCACTCTGTCTTTGTGTGTGTGTCTATCTCTGTGCCTCTTTCCCTCCTGTACAACAGCTGCATAAGTCTGTCCCTGGTATGCCATCAGCAAAAACTCTCATGCCCACACACACGCCACACAGGGTCCTGCCATGTTCCTGTGGTGTGTTACCCTTCAGATGCCGTCCCAGGTCACACCCACACAAAGAAAGAAGCACAAACCCTCCAAACCTTAGTTGTCCTCAGTTGTTTGTCCAGGTCCTGGTCCTGGACAGGTCCTGGCCAGGTCCTGGCCCCAGAAGTTTGGCTCCATCTAAAAACCTCTTCTGTCACAAGGGATATTGCATCAGATCAGTCGCAGCCTGCGGGGCCCATTTGATGGTACATTGATAGCACACTCAGCTGATAACATCCTGTATTCTCAACGGGGAGAGACAATACAAAGCCTTCTTCTCCCCGGCGCTGGTCTTGTCACGGTTACTTTGCCATTAAAGGGAAAAGGCTATCTGTGATTTACAAAATTATGCTACCCACATGCTTGCATCTTCACAGAATTCAGGCACTCGGATGATTTTGGTGTGAATGTGTTCATCTATTTTATTTCATTTCCTTTCTTTCTTTCTTCTTATTTCTTAACTGTCCTCTTTCTAGTTACCATCACTTTCATTTGCATTTATAGCGCTCTTCCTCACCCATCCTTCTCCCTCTCTACATACTCATCCTATCTCTCTTCACCCTCTGCCTCCCTTCTTTCTCCTCCCGCCCCCTCAGTCTCCCCACCATCCATTTCTCTTCTTACCTCTTTGACTCCACTCCTCCCTCCACCTCTATGATGTGAAGTCCCTCTCTCCTCTCCATCCCTATCTAACCCCCCTTCTCATCCCTCTCTATCTCTCTCTCCATCCTCCTCAGCCTGGCCCAGGAACAGAGACATTCCTGACCTGGACTTATCTCTCCCGCAGAGCAGCCACTGCAGCAGCAGCAGCAGCAACAACTAGGTCCTATCTCCAACAGGAAGTCAGCTACTGGCTGCTTCACAACATTCCTTCCAGCTCAGGGACCGCTCTGATTAATCTCCTCAACCTCCCTCTTTGCTCTTAATGGGTTGCACTCACTGACCATGCATTTTCAAAAGGGATTTGTAAATCATCCAGAGACTCGTATCAATTTTTTTTCTCTTTTAAACCAGAGCCTAGAAGCTGATTGATAGCCGGACCAAGGGATCTTTACGTCTCTCAGCCCAGGGCACAAAATAAATGTTTAGTATCCTCTAGGGATGCAGGCTCATAAAAACATATTGCAACTCTTGTCATGGTCTTCATTCTCAACAGAATGAGGCCTGCAACACTTTAAGGTTCTAATATGCAGTTAAAAGAACACTGGCCGAGACAATTTTATTTATTTTTGACAGCAGGCTATGAAACTTTGAAGGTTTGCCTCAAATGTGTATTGCTTATACCTCATTTTCTTTGAAAAAAAAAAAAAAAACAAGACTTGGTGAGGTCCAAATAAATATTTATTCCTGTCCAGTCATCTTGAGCTGTCAATTGGAAGACAAGCAACATGCTGGTCTCTAGAGTCCGATAGTTTGAGTTGACCTGACTGATCTGACATCTTTATGTTCCTGGACTTTACAAGTCAGCCCTGACATTCCTATGCTAATGGCTGTTCCATTAGCAACAGTCATTTCATTATCTCGAGGACTCCCTTGTTCTGGTTTATGGCATATGGAGAGCACTTCAAAGGATCCCTCATCAGCCGCAGATCTGACCGATGGATGATTAACAGCTGATTAGGGATACGGGCAAGCTCTTTACTTTCAATTCCCCTGAACTCCCGTGCATTCAGAGAAACTCAGCGAAAGATCTGGTGAATTTTTTATCACACATTTTACGGATGTTGATAAATGTGCTAGTTTTGATTAATGTGCATTTGTATGATGAGCTTATTGGAGCTAACTCCAGGCCATCTGAGGAGGGATATTTGTAGAGATGAAGTGTGGTCTTAAGCTTTTTGATTCCTGTGGGGGGAGAAGCAGGAAAAAAGTCAGAAAATAAAAGGGGGAAAGAGGAGCAATAGAAGATTCAAAGCGTAGAAATTAGGTGAATTAACCTGGGGTCATGCAGAGCATTAGTGGCGTGTGAAACCCCCCACGCCCTCCCTCATCTGTGTGACTGTAAATGTTTTATGAAGCTCTTTGAACTCATTAACTAGAGGAAGATAAGTGAGCCTTAGGCACCTTGAGGAAACCAGTGAAGGCTTTTGTTTTTCAAAAAGCCATTTTGGTATTGAGATCATCTTTGTTCCACTGGAAAACAAAATGTATGATTAACTATTTGTGTTTCCAGTAAACCCCATTACACCTCCCCAATGCCTACTGCAGCTCAAGTCATGAGTTGGATGGGGAAATCCTCTTCCAGCCTTCTGAAGAGTTTGTGTTTGGCTTTTCCTGCCAGATGCCCTCTGAAATAATTCCCTTATGATTGGTCCTGGATCTTCCATCACAGGAAATGTTTTTGCCAGTGAATGCCTCGCTGTTGCAATTTCCATTTCCATTAGGAAACTGAGTTAAATGACAAACTGGAATGTAGCAAAATAAGATTTCCCCTTCTGCAGTCAGAGAATGATCATAGCTTTCCATACTGGTCATTCTCATAACAATTGTATACTTAACAAGCACACTCGGTTTGTTTTCTTATTTTTGCTTAGAAGCATCTGTCATTGTAAAGTAATATTACAGGTGTTGAAGTTGTTACATACACCAAAGCTCTTACAACAGTGTAAATAGATAGTTTTGCAAATTGTGCTGACCGACAGTATTTTTTCACTCATATTTTTAGTTCCTATGGCTCACACTGCTCTTGTCCCAGTAGCCTGTCTCCATCCTTGCTGGAGCCAACAGTGTTCGTCTCCCTTGCCTGAAAAAGTTTCCCATTTATTATCATGACTTCAGTTAAAACAGTTGGCATTAGCTACACTATTAAGTACAAGCTGGCTGCTGTGAGAGCTCCTTCATGCAGAGATCAATGTTGGTCATTAATCTGTGATGCTTCCATCCTGAGGCCGTTGGAGTATTTTAGGCTCCATAAATTTGGGCAAGGTAGTATCACACTGATGTCACTGTCACCCTGACCACTAAATATTCATGTGTCAATTGAAATTCCTGGTTATTGATGGATGGCTTTGCTTTTGCAGGGTCAGATATCACAGTGAAATTTGAACCTCATCTCTTTTTTAGTCATGCGTATCATTCAAGAGTGTATAAGCATTTACAGAGACTCTGTAATCACTCAGGCAGATAAACACATGGCAGGGCTTGATGGCATCACGTTTTCACTTTAAAAGGACAGAAATTTTGTGATGTATTTACAAGTTAAGACTGTTGTATGAACAAAAGGATGTGTTGCAAGAAGAACAAATGGGCATGAATTGCACATAGATTTTGGACATAGGGAATAGATTTTATTTGTGAATGCTTATAAATGCTGAAGCGAATCACCATTGACCTTTGCAGTTGTATTTGTGTGTATATGTGCAGCATAACACATTTGCTTCATTGCAACTGCCTCCAGTGGTTGCTTTTCATTCACCAGGTACAAGCTGTGACACTGTATGTTTTTCTTTTGGATGTTCTGTTGAACTGCGCATCTCTTCAAGTGGGGACTTCCCTTGAGATTGGCCTTGTGGTGCTTGGAAAACATCAAGCTGTTGGAAAACTCTAACCAGTGGAAAAAACTTTTTGCAGCTTTTTACATTCTACCTGTGGCAGCATCACTGTGCTCAGTTGCATTATCTTAACTCCCTCACCATGTTCAGATGTGCCATACTTTGACTCCACATCCCACATTTTCCTCATCATTTCACCTTTCTGCTTACATTAAAAGAGAATTAGCCATGTAACATTTGTTGTCTTTGCAGCATCAGTGTTTCTTTGGCCGTAAATGTGTTCTTATTTACAAATGGCTATTTTTAGGAGTGAATGCCAGTAAAAATCTCCCACCTTCAAGTCCTGTATGGATACACAAACAGCAATACACACACACACAAACACTTCAAGGTCAGGTAGCTTTATGTAGGTGAAATCTTGCAGCAGGCTCGGTGTACCAGATTCTTACAAGCTCAGTAAAACCGCTGCTAACGTCTAATGTTTCCACATTCCTCAGGGATCGCTCCCTTACAGCAGTCTAGCGGGCTCCCCCTGCACTAGAGGCAGGTCTGCTATGTAATATATATGTTGATGGCTAATTAACCTAGTGTAATATGAGTGTGTGTGTGTTTGTACGTGTGTGCAAGTTGTCCAGGGGTGCTCATTAACTCCACTTAACCAGCAGGGTCTCTGATTGCTCAGTATGTAAAAGGCTCACTGTGTTCAAAACAGGTGAATGCGAGCATGCTAACATGATGTATGTATGCTTGTGTTATTGTCTACACATATGCCTGTGCTGGCCCTATGCAGTCCCACCTTCCAGAGGGTGTCTGTATATGTTTGAGTGTGTTTGTCTCTACATTAACAGGACTCATATATTTCTTCCATACAGGGTGTTTTCGGGTTTTTATCCCAAGCCGTTGTGTATGTGTGCAAGTAAACTGTGGGGGCCTTCCCTCTCTGGGCCTGTCTGCGTGAGTTATGGAAATACACGTCTCCTCCTGGTACCTCCTGGTGTGCTCCCTTCTCATGGGAAGCAAAGCAGCTGTGTCTTGAAGGGCCTCGCGGTGTCTGGTACTGTCGAAGGCGCTCTGATGCGTGTTGAGATCAAGATGCGGCTTTGTGCGGCTGTGTGTGTTTGCGCTGTGTTGCCATGTGCAGTTTCAGTTGTGTGTGGCTCGGATACAGCGTGTGGTTGTCAACTGCTGTTTTTTTCCTTTCTTTCCCTTTCTCATCTGATGACACTCACTTTCACTCAGTGCCTTTGAGGCTGAAATTCCTTTGGCTTGAACTCACGGTCCTGGCAACAACCGACAGCCCATCAACTCGGCTCAGCTCTGACAGCGAAGGGGAAGCAGAAAATATGATATGAAGTCACTGCAGGATGGGAAAGGGGTGAGAGACT
Source organism: Neoniphon sammara (assembly GCA_900302535.1). Taxonomy (NCBI): domain Eukaryota; kingdom Metazoa; phylum Chordata; class Actinopteri; order Holocentriformes; family Holocentridae; genus Neoniphon; species Neoniphon sammara. The sequence goes on from OMKZ01026409.1 coordinate 11,511, forward strand.
TGGACAATACTGAAACTGCCTTGGTTTCTTCCACCGAAGTGGAGCCTATTTATGTGGAGCTCTGTGTTATTGAGGATACTCCCTGTGACTAAATCCAGTGATTGTCACGCTGTGAAATGTTGTTTGTGCATTCTTGGGAATTTAGGCTATGCATTTTTGGGGGCAAACTTTAATCACCAAATGCTTGCATTTTGTTATCCTGTGTCTTGGCGCCCCTATCCCAGAGATGTTGTCGTTGTTAATACTAGCGCTGAGTTGGAAAATCTGACCTTTACGAATGATGTTTTTGTTGTTGTTGTTTTTTCAACTATAACTGCTGGCCAACTAGTATGGACCCAATATCTGTGACCAGGAAAGCAGCAGGTAGATGGGATGATAGTAGATATTTACTGTATGTGGCCATGAACATTTATGACTGGCTGGACGTCTGGCTTTAACATCAGCGTAGCCCACAGAATTGACTGAAGGCCAATTAAACAAAATACAAAAAGGCAAGAGCAGAAGCAAGTGTGAAGGGCTACTTGCACACTTACCCATTGTCCGCCTCCTTTGTATTTACTGTTCTGTTCATTCAGGTGCACTGCAAAGCACTGCAATAAGCATTTCATTCGTCCAACTTTAAATGCACAAACTCAATGAAAGGTGTTTTTCTTTAGGGATGTCTGTCTGTCTGCATTTATTAGTGTCAAATGAGCTTAACCCCACTACAAAACAAACATAAAACAAGCTGCTGTTTTGTCCACGCCCTGTTAATGCCAACAACAACCCAGCTCAGCCCCAGTACAACTGTTAGGGCTGAGCTTCCGGATACAGATCCAATTACACCTGTGACATAGTTGCTTTAGCCCTAGTTAATACCACCCACCACCCCCACCCCCTTTTTTAGGGTTAGAGATTAAGGTATATGCAGTGAATTAGGCCAAGGTCGAGCTTCCCAGAAGGATCTTGGTGCCAAGTCCATCTTTGATGATTTATTAGCATTGCTTAGTCTATACCTTTGTGCTCCATTTAGTTGTCCTTTTACTCTCCAATAGCACCCTGAGAATCTGGGCCTGATTTTCATAAAGTCATCTTTGTTGAAATAAGATAATCTTGCTGCCAAGATTAGGCTACATCGAAAAAAATTCAGCACTGTACAACTTGGTTGGGATTGGAGTAAATCACTGCAGAGATGGAGTGATTTAGTAAATTTGCCCTACATTTACTTTCTTTGATCTTATCTCATGGGCTTGGTTAGTTTGAATTCCCCCTCTGTTTGTTCTAAGATTTCAGAAAAGACGGGGACAAATGATTCTTTCATTTTTATATTTATTCGTGTCCCCTATTCATGTTGGAATGCATGTGTAGGGGTTAAAGGGAGCTTTACCCAGGACACGGGAGGTTTCCTAAATGTTTTGAGTTAGGAGGAAAAGGACATGAAGAGGGAAGGGAGACCTGAGAGATTGTATCAGAAAAATGTGACTCAAGTTTTACATCCACACATTTTTTAAATTCACATACATTTGAGTAAATTGAGTGATTTACAGTGGTATAGACTGTCCCATGCAGTCCCATGTGCTTCAGCTCACTTTCCAGAAATCCCAATTCCAGTCAGTTTCTGCTGTCATTGTTCTGATTAAAGTCGCATTTTCAGTCTAGTTATTGTCACATAGCTGAAGGCTCCAGCAGTTCCGTCGTAAATGATTAGTCAGATTATTCCGGCAAAACCTAGTTTACAGCATATTTAAAACATGTCACCTCCCATGAATTGTGTTGTCCCCCTGTGTCCCCAGTAATTTCACTGTGGGGTATGTGCTGTCCCAGGATGGAAATTGGACATGAAAGACGGTTTTTAGAATCCCACATGAGCACTTCATCTTCTCATTGTGGACTTGAAGCAGTGCCTCCTTTGACTGCAGCCCTCTCTTGTGAGCTGTTAATGCGTATGGTCCCTTACCCAGAGTATTTCAGACAAACATTCTGGCTGTTCTTCAGAGTCTCCTCAGGCACTTGACAGAGTGAGCCCTGCATTTCCTTTCTACAGCATCTATCCTTGTTGCTAGGAGACTGGTTGATCTTTTTTATTGACCTAGCTGACTTCCTGTTATTCTTTCTCTTTTCTCCTTCTCTGTGAAACGCACACAATATTACTTTCCCACAGTATTAATCAGTTATCGTTGCCTAAAAGAAAGCACTAAATAAAATGTCATCCATGTGTGAAACAATATTCTTTGATAACGTAACAGTAAATCCCCAAAGCATGAAAATCAGAGGTGATGGCTTACCATTTTAGTGTCACGATTTCAGTACGCTTTTCATCTCGCTTTCTTTTATCCAATAAGAGACCTAGAAAAATCTTGACTCATAGATCAGGAATAGACTTTCATTTTTGATGTGAATTATGGTATTGAAATAATGATGCTGCATTAATACACTTCGGATGTACCAGTCAGTTTCTCTTCCTGTAGATCAGGGTTTCAGTTAGAAAAAAATGGTGCTGGTCCATGTGCCCTGGAAGATTTCAGTGTTCTGGACAAATGGGAGAAATTTTTGTAAAATATTATCTTTGTTTACTGAGCTTATTGAAAACAATTGATAGGCAGGCTTTATAAAGAATGACATCATCAAAACATGTAGATTTCTAATATTCTTAATTGAAAAGTAGGCCAGTTTTGCTTATACATCATATTCCAAATAAAATGAGTCCCATCAATAGACTCGGGAGCATAACGCTATTTTAAAAATAAATAAAAATTGTTGCATTGGAGTAACCCGTAAACACAAAGAATTTCCTTCAGCTTTAGGCCTACATATTCTCAGATCAAATAAAACAATAAAAACTATTTGCAAAAAAAAAATAATAATAAAAATACATGTTGGCCAATCGGGCTCATGACATTTTAATTACAGCACGCTGCTTACAATATGTATAAACCTTGTGACCTTGTCCTTCCCAAGGAGACTACTTTGGCTAGTTTGGCCCACTCGGAGTTTGGCCCACTTGTGCTTTAATTTTAGCCTATTTGAATACAATTCAGATTGTGTTTAGAGGGATTTCACTGGACATTATGACCAGAGAGACTGAATATTGCACAGATTTTCCCATTTTAAAAAAAAAAGAGAGAATTAATGGAAAACACAACTATAGATCACTCATAGGAATAGCTCGCCCCAAAACGAAAAGGATCTACTCACCCCCATGTGAGCAGAAACACGTCATCACACACACAGCACATTAGCCCTGGTAGTTCATCTCAGTCAAGCGAACAAGTAGATCTTTTCACAGCTCCAAAAGAAGTGTAATATGTCCATCAAATTCTCCACTCAGCTCATGCTGAATAATCCCAGCATTGTGTCACCAAACAATTGCACTGTGGCTTCAAAAGTCAGTTATTTACCTCATTATTTACTATATTTTCCCCACTGACAGTGCTCTGGTCGTGCTTGCACCCTATTGCACTCTAGCAGAAGACTATGTTTACCACTGTTAGGATACGCATGTGACCAGGCACGTAACTGTTACCTCATCCCAATATTGTCAGTCAGGAAATTATAGACGATAATGAGCAAAATATCCTACTTAGGAGGCATCCTGGTGGCTCAGTTGGCTAAGGTGTGTATCAGCGGTAACTGCAACATCCCAGGTCTGAATCTGGCCCAGGACCTTTGTTTCTTTTCTCATCTCTTTGCCCTCTTTCCTGTCACTCTCTGCTGTACTCTGTCCAATAAAGCAGAAATGCCAACAATAATAACAATAATCCTTTAAAATTGGACTTGTGGTCCCAAGTGTTTTACAATTTGGCGATAGAACACTTAGATTATGTTTCCCAATGGGCACTTTATGCTTTTTTGTAGCTGTAAAAAAATAACTTCACTAGTTAATCTTTACTGAGATAGAGATTATTTGCTGTAAGTTTGATGGTTGATCCTACCAACCTAATTGAGTTTCGACTGACATTGGGGTGAGTAAATAATGACTATATGTTCATTTGGGGGTGAACTGTTCCTTGAATCCACAAATAACTCATCAAGTTCGTTAATTTAGTTAAGTTCTCTACACTGTACTTAGTGCTGGGTGGATAAAAGGAGCTAATGCAAAGTTTAGCTCAAGCAGCACGATTCAGAAACATTTCAGAGCAAACACCTTAATCCCATGGATGTTGATTTTGCTGTGAGTTTTAGGGCTCACCTGTACAGTTTACTGAGCAGTTACAATTACTGCAGAATAGCAACTTTGAAACATTTTTGTCACATTTCCTTCTTTCTTTCCACACCAGTCTTCCCACTGTTTTTTCTATAACAGCAAAATTCATGATTAGCTATAGAATTACTTCACTTTTCTCATTCCACGTGGACTAAAACTTTGTTGAATGCCACAATAGAGAATGAATATCTTTCTATGCCTACAACACACAGATTTTTCATTCATATATTTACAGGATAACTCTAGATGTAAAGGTTTATGTAGTAGTCATATCAAAGAACTCTCATTTCTGAATGATGGTAGCTTCCAAAAGTGACTGTATGGTCAAGAAGTGTCAACAGTGTGGTTGTTCTGATTGCAGGCTAAACCCCTAATGAATGAGTCAGTGTCCCCCGCATGCCTTCTGTCTGTATCTGGCCTGATCATTAGGAGAAATGGCTGATCCTTCTGCTTCAGTACTAGGATTGAGTTTTTATGATTTGTTCTCTGTTGTGCAGCCTACGCAATTTTGCAATATGGCTAGGCGATGTACTTGATTTCAATTTACTGATTGACCCCTTAGATAAAGAGACTAAAATGTATCAAAGTAGAAAAAGGCAATATGCTGCCAGATATTACACCCTTTTCTCCAGACTGTTCCTACAGCTTTGATATATGCTCATTAAACCAGCCAATTCTCGGTTGGTGAATCATTCAGACTGTGCTGAGTGACACACAGATTATCAACACAGCCTAACTAGACTGTTTTGAACACTCTGAACTCAACAAGACGGAGAAACCGTGTGGATTTCTGCGACTGCACTTTATAGTTGCCTGGAGGAGCTTTTATTCCCTCTTATTATTACCCTGTTTGTAATGTATAGCTTGAAAATAATAGTTACTAGTCTCATAATTGAGGCTTATGTTTTCAGGCAGCTGTTCATAAATGCGTCAGCTGAATCTTTATATTCTCCTGAAGCACTGTTTCCCTCCATTTAATTAAAAGTGTACGGCCTGCTTAAGAATTGGGAATGCCTCAGTGAGTCTCTTTGCTGATGCAGTCAAATGGAAAAATTTCCAACACTAAGAACCAGAGATGATAGCTATTGTCATGTGTGCTGAATAGTCTCTGCATAATAACATACATCAACAGCACATACCGTATTATACACATTTATTTTTGTCAGTGCATTTATACTAGATGACACTATTAGGGCTGGCAGTCCATAGAGTTTGAAGAGATCTCATTCAGCCTCTCAGACTTCAGCATTTTTGTTTAACTACTTTCATAAGAGTTCAATTTAAGTCTATACTTAGCCTTGTCACAAGTTTTCTGCACAGTGAGTTAACTTTAGGCTAGTGTACAGTCATTGAAAGGAATCCTCGCTGTCAGCTTCATTACAACATTTTAGACCAATAATTACACCAGGAGACAAAACAAAGTTAAACTTTCGCTGATTGTGCTATTAGTTTGAGGTGCACCTTTTCACTGACAACCAGCCTGCCATCATGGGACTGCTCCACTCAGCAGCAGCCATCTGGACGCTGGAGCACTGAAAATACAGGGTAGTCCAGGATTTGCCTCATATCATGTAGAGTTAACTGGTGAGGTTTTGGGAAGATGCAGGCTATTACTAACTGATCATGGTCATCTATCCTTGGGTCCCACCACAAGACAGATCTGCTGCACAATGGCAAGTATGTGCACTTACACATTTGGTGAAGATAACACCGAAAATACACATCAAGTCGCGAGTTCTGACAAATTGAAGAAGTTTTTGCAATGCTCATCCTGAACTTGTCACAGGCAGTGGCCTACTGTGAGACTGCTCCTCCCCACAGGCAGCCATCTGGATGAGTAGGGAAGCGCGGAGGTATGTAGGGAGAGGAACATCTGGTCTTTTCTGAGTTTCCACTGACAGGACGTGTGATGGATGGGACATCTACACCAAGCCAGGCCCAGATATGGACCTGTACTTTTGGTTTTTATGGGCCTGCAAAACGGTCAGAGTTATTACATGCCTCTCGCTGGATTATTTGGTTGTTGTGTTTAATGATAGCCTATCATATCCGTGATGGAGTCATACACATGAATCATATCAGGATTTCATAAGGGATGGGAAAATGGAGAACATTCGTGGTGCCACCACTACAAACCTTTGACGCTCTAGTAGCTATGTACCGTTACGGATAGCTCTAATCCAGCTCTATGCTGTGTTGATAATGGAATTGTATGTTTACATTATAGAGCAAAATAATACATGCTATCAAGCTAAGCTGGTCTCCTTATGTCCTGATTGTTGCCATTAATCTCTAAAATACCATAGTGACTTTTAATAGTAGATGGGTTTGCTGTTTAGTCTTAAAGTAAGAATGTCCAGATGGGGCCTGTTACATTATCATAATCAAACCTAACACTAGATTAGGAGTTTTAATGTTTTGCAACTCAATATTATGATACTTAGCCAAATGATAACACCATTGGGAAAGTAGAAAATAACATAATAGACTGTAGCTATTTGTCCATGCACTCATACCTGATATAAAACGAATGCCCCTACAGTGTGTTTTATAGTCATGATTTTGATGGTAGCCTTGGTGAACTTTGTATCCTGCTGGCTTAACATCCTGTGGTCTGCACTGAATGAAAAGATGAAACTGCATGTTAACTGATGAACTGAGAAGTGACATCTGTCAAGCACTGGTTATGCAACTAAAACAAAAAGACATTTTGCAACATGGAAATATGTGGTATAGTCAGAGTGCAGATATTGGTTTTCGTAGGCTTGGTTTTAGATGAAGGATTAAGTCTATAGTTCTCTTTCTATAGCTCCACTAATGCTTTTTAGCATTTGCTATAACTGTTGAATCTGTTTTGACTTGTGTGCGGGCTCAAAATTGATTTATGCCTCTAAGCTGCTGCAGATCCCTGCCTTTGCAATCTATGACCTGGGAATTATCTATATCCACTCTGCCCGCTGCTTACTGTGCTCAGCAGCACAGCAATTTACATACCTTAACCACTAAACAGTCTAGCAGGGGTTCCTGAATGAATTCACATTTTCTATGAAATGGGCCATGTCATAAACACAGGGATAGAGGTTAATACCTTGGTGACTAAACTGCAAAAAATTATTCACTACCTATCTTTTGAAATATGCTGAATAAATACATGAAGTTCTTCTTCGGTCAAATAGCATTTACATTTCCTGTCTCTCTTTTTTTGGTTGTTTTATGTTAAGACTTCTGTAGTGTGACTGAGATTGTTGGTAGCTGCCTTATGAGGCTTTAGCATTCCTGCAGATCTTGGGGTTAAGATGAACTTTCACTCTGGTGCTTGAGTGGCCAAAAATGACTCACTACCCAGAATAACATGAACACTACACAGAATGAACATTTTGTCATACACCACACTATTGAATCAATGATTCTTCTTTATTACAAGCAAAAAGGTTATGGCAACGCAGTTCACGTTGATGCATACAAAACACAGTGAAGCAAAATATTATGCTTGATAATACATGTGGTTGTGTGTTCCCATTACTCCACGTGCATCACATGAAGTTGATATCTGTCTTGGCTGTGCGGTGACCCGTGTAGGTGAGGTGGATCAGGTTAGGCCTCAGGGCTCCTGGGATAGAGGAATGTGCCTCAGCACTGAAGCTCCATAGGGCTACAGTATAGTGTAAGACAGACAGAAGAGCAGTCTCTCAGGCAGATAATGCATACACACACAGACACACACACACACGGAGAAGGTACGAAAGTCGCCCCAGGCACACATGATGTGCACACACACTTTCTCACTCACCTTTACATTCAAATTTGCATTCTCATAAGATGCACCCACACATTCTGTTGCATGCATGCACAAATTCGAATGCATGTCTGTCTATAAATCATGCTCATAAATAAAATATGTGCGCTTGTGATACTGTGACTTACAAATCCAGCCTTATGCATGATCAGGCTATGCGCACATCCACACAGTCTTGCACACTCCCTCTCTCACACACATATAATATTGACACCGAAGGAATTCCAAGCAGCTCCTTAATCCAAGCAAGTGCTGACTGAGGCTTAGATTGGAGGATGGTGGTGGAGAAGGATGGCAGGAGGGAGCGAGGAAGAAAGGAGAGATGGTGAGATGTGCAGGTGAGGGCAAGGGGTTTAAAGCTGGGTGGGGAGGAGGAGAGGGGGGAGCAGTCGAGATCAAAGTATGTGACTTTCCCTGAAAGCTGTTGTGCTTTCCAGGTATGCCGCAGTTAAAAAGACTCTTGTAGTTGTTCTGTTCTAGCAACTGCTACACCAAGGCCATTTTGAATAAGCTTCATATTTGCTGCATGCTCTAAGTCGAGCATATTTCAGTGTTGTGAACAGCCTCAGTCTGGATCTTTTTGTCAGGCAGCCAGTAAACACCACAGTATTCACTCATGACTGTCTGCATATCTAGTGCCATGGTTACATTGGAAATTTGAAAACCAGGCGCTGTGTTTTATTGATTGTTGGTGTGTTGCTGAGTATTTATTGACTCCTCTGTTTGTGTTGTTGATTGTTTGGATGTTGGGAATAATGTTGCAAGAAATTTCAGATCATTTTACACACATGACAGCCTTTTAATTTACTCTCACTGTCAACCCTTATTTTCATGATTTCTTATTGTTATGTCCTCTGGTATGTGCCTGTGTAGTCCCTGTAAGGTAAACCAAACCTCCACACAGTTGGTCTGTCGATTTTCTGATGTGTAAATCGTAACATCCTCTGTTGTTATCCTGTAGATATGCCTACAAAGAGCTCTGGCCTTAAAGCAGTGCACGTGTGATATCCATCCGTCGTGAGATTGGGTGATGAATGTCATGGACAGTCTGATTCGTTACATCTAATGTCTCGTCTTCTCCCCTGTTGTCACCCTGTAGGTACGACTACAGAGAGATGCTGTACAACTCCACATTCTGTCTGGTACCGCGAGGACGACGGCTTGGCTCCTTCCGCTTCTTGGAGGCCCTGCAGGTCAGTGACGTACATGCACACACAGCCACAAGCGACACCAAGACTGGGCTGCACCAATAAGGATTAAATTAATCTACAATTAGGGGTAATCAAAGTTAAGTAAATCTAGGTTTACTGTGGCTAAATCTGTGTTTTAAAGTATTTTCAGCTGCATTGCACCACTTAAATTTAGACCCATATTAACATGATACATGATTCCTTTCATGAAATTAATCCATCATATTGCATTATAAGTGATATAACAAAACATAAACCAAATTGGCAATAATAACAAAGTAGCATATGTTGTAATGCCATAGTGTGCAGACCTTATAGGTAACAAATTCAATCATTGAAAACTGTTATTTTGCTGTGCTGACAACTTCTCTACACGGGCCAACTAATCAGCAACGCTGTATCAAGCTGGCTTAAAAAAAAATGAGCTTTGTGAATTTGTTCTTTATTTTCTTGCAAGGAACTCCCATTTTAATCATCCCCCTCAAAAATGCTATTATTTTAATGTCTTTGAACCTATGAGGCAAATTTAAATTTAATTCGTAATTTAGATTTAATTCTGTTTAAACTATTGGAGCAACAGAAATTAAGTTAGTCTGTTTTACTGATCAATAAAAACAAGACTAGAAGAAATTGGAAGTTTTAAATTTAACTTAACAACTTGAAGTTTGGTGCAGCAGGATTAATATAAAAACTTTAATCCTTGCTGGTTCAATGTAGCCTGAGAGTGATTTCATTACTTAATGGTCTCCTGACTCCTAATTGATTGGCCATATTGTTCTTGAATCTGAATCAGTCACAGGCATCATGTGGCTCAGATGGCTCAGGTGCAAACCATGATGTACCCATGGCATCCTGGGTTTGAAATTAGCCTGTGAACTTTATTACGTGCCGTACATCTCTGGCCCACATTGTTCCTCTAGCTTTCTATTGTCAACTTTCAAATAAACCAAAACACAAAAAATATTTTTTTATAACTAGAGATGGCACTACAAGCACTTGTTTACTGGAATTAGCCTGTAATTAAGTTGCAGTGTTTTTATAGCTTAAGCACCTTATTTGGCTAAATAATCATAGTGTGTGCTCCAGTGACATAGGAATTTTTCAAAAGTAGCAAATTTTGACCAGGGATAACCCCAAGAGTATGTCAAAAGTATCCTTTCATTTGTCTTCTTAGGTTTTCAAAGAGCCCATGACTTTAAAATACAGTGGTGTTTGGAAACCTGGTGTGGTAACCCAACATAACTGAAGAAACTGAAAATCTTGTCAACCCAAAGGCTGCGCTGACCAAACAAAAGGGCCATTAATCAGTGTTGTGGAATAGAAAAAGTCATGTACTGAGTTAATCTGAGTATCTCTTTCAGCCTCTGCCAGTCATTTTGTAATTGTACAGCCAGTGTGTGTACAGCTGCCTCTGACTCAGTGACTTCTCTGCAGTCTTTTCTTTCTTGTTGTCACCCTCTATTAATCGTCATTTCCATCCTCCTGTTGTCCTTTTCCCGTTCTTTACAGTTTTTCTCCACCCTCTTGCCTCTCCTCTTTTCCGGTCTTCTCTATTCCCTCTCCAAACCTTCTCTTCTCTTCTCTTCTCCTCTCTTGATACTCACTGTGTCACTGTGATGTGAGATTTTGTCATTTAGTGACACTCCACACCAGATGGGGGGCTTGTAATTTGCCAGGATAATGAGATAAGAGGAGATGTGGAAACTGGGAATAAACAGTAGTGATGTGAACAAAGTCTACCTAATGAATGGCTGGAAACGTTGAGATTTTATTTAATATGTAATTAATCAATTTGTGAAATTCATCAGTAGCGCTTACAGTGTTGCAAGTCTATTTACATACACCGAAGGATCATCTTTGTTTTTAATTTACTCAGCTCCTGGAAATAGATGTGTGTGTGTGTGTGTGCTCTGTTTGCTTAGAGAAAATAAACCAAAAACATGGAGCCAAAAGCACACATAAAAATTGCAACCGATTGTGCCATTGTTGGCCAGTTGCAGGTGATGGTCCATTGTGGAGTAGTGCACAATGTGGTGATTGACGCCAGTGCAACATTTTATTTTGGTCACAAGCTGCCCATTTTACTCATGAGTATTTCTGTGCGTGCTTGAAAACCATGTGATATGTGTGTTTCTATTTTTGTTCTGGGACCTACTTTTCTCACTTGTGGCCGAAAACTCTGTTTGTCATATTTAATGTGATTCTGGTCGTCGAGCAATAATCTTAGATCATCAGGCTCTACCTTTACTCAATTTTTGCTCAGTACAGTGATGTTTGCTTCCAAAATACTAGGTTGAGCTACAAAACCCAAAGGAATTGTGCATTAAAGCATCAAGAAATAGCTTACTTGTTTCTGGTGTAGTTCCCTGAAGGTCTCTAAGTATTGACAGTATTGCTAGCTGCACAAATAGCCTAAAGACACTGTCACATGTGCCATTATGAAGATAAATTTAAATTGGGGAGACCAGCTGATCCAACATTTGCCATAGGATTTGTGTTGTGTTTATCAAGACGCTGTTATCCAACTTGCAGGACACTCAGTGACTCATTTAAACAGCATTTAAGTACTGTCAGTAAGCATCAGTGTAAACAATATCTTTCAGCCTTCACGCACTGTGTGGGCAGTTGTGTGAGTGTGTGCCCTTAGCTATGTTGTGCATCCAGTTATATATTTTAGTAACACATCCACAAGATGATTTCTGTAAGTTGCCTGTCTGTGCGTATACATGTATAATTGGGTTTTTTGTCAATTCAAGGATGTTTGTATCCAGGGTGACTTGCAATGAGTGCTACAGTAGATGAATCCTCAATTCCTGAAGCACCAAAAACTACAAGCAACCAAAATCAAGACAAAAGCCATGTCCTTAGCGCCCTTTGTGTAACCATGGAATGATCATGTAAGTGTGAGTGCCAGAAAAAGAAACTGAATAAGAGTTAATGAGAAAGATGGAAAAGATATTTTTTAGAATGAGTAGAGAGGGGAATCATTAAATATTTCCCAAGGCGGCATGAGGTCCTTAAATACTAATTTGGCACCCAGTTTGAACTGCTCTCTGCCTGCTGTGCGTAGAGACATTTTAAAAAATGCAAGACAGTGGGTATGAGGAGCAGGAAAGTGGAGGGGGTGTTAAGGATTGGTGGAGTTGTTGAGAAGAACGGGCTAGAGTGTTAGCACTGATGGGGGGGTGGCGGCATTTTTTTTCTACCAAATGACACATCTTCAGACAATTTCCCTTGAACACAGCTGCATCTCCACCAAACAGTGGCTGCTCATTATAACCACTGAAGGGTGAACCAAGCTGGCCTTGGTGAGATAAATCTGGCACTGGCACATTAGTGCCCAAATGTTAATAAGACCAGTGTTGTTGTATTCAAAAACTATATAGAACTAAATACCAGCTTAGAAGTCAAAGTGTTCTAATTTGAGTTTTTAGTGTGAGGTGTAAGATGTGGATTGATTCTATTCTGACTGGACCTGGAAGACCGCTGCATCTTTTGGGAGCCAGGCATGAGAAGAGGTGAGACCAGGAGAAAACCTAGAGCCAGATCGGTACAGAGAAGGTAGAGCCAAGCAGTCCATGGAGACAAAGTTTAGAGCATTGGCTAGTGTGTGTAGAGCTGCACTATGGCCTGGAGCAGTTGGGGTGCAGATCCACTCACAGTTTTATACAGGAGAACCAGGGTTTGATTTTGATTAGAGAATCAACAGCAGCCAGTGAAGGGCAGGATGACAGAGGAGAACTTGGGGAAGTTGAGGACGAGGTAGGCTGCTTGACGATTCCATGTCTGTGCGAGGGTCATACATGGACATGACCCATAAGCAATTGCATAAAACTTGCACATCACATAAATGTGTGCACTAGGTGGCACTTAGCAAAGCAAGATGCACGCCAGATGAAAGTTGATGCACAGTAGAGAAGTGATACACATCGTGATATTTTGCAGATGTGCACGTCAACTCTTCTCTGTGTCTTTGCGAACCATGTTTACGCAAAAAACCCCTCTCTGCTATGCAAAGTCTCTGTGATTGACTGACACAGAAGCATAAATTCAGCTGTAGCCTGCAGCTTTCTGCAGGAGTTGGACGATCTAGAGGGAGTGTTTCAGGAGGCCAACCAGGGAGAGTTGTGGAAGACAGGAGTTGACTAATGCTTGAACAAAGAGCTGGGCTGAGTCCCTGGACTCCCTGCTGAGGAAGGGTTGACTGGTTTGACAGATGTTGGAAAGTGCAAACCTGCACGATCAGGTCTCAGATGGTAAGTATGTAAGTAGGAATCACATCAGGATTCATAGTTGTACACATTGTTGAAACATGGGGAGTTCACAGCAGTTTTATTGGTGAGTGTCAGCACCCTGAGGTGTGTATCCTGTGTGTGTGTGTGTGTGTGTGTGTGTGTGTGTGTTTTGTGGTGAGTTAGCCGAGGGGTTAGCTCTAGGAGCCTCTAGTTCACTTGATACCTCTGTGAGAGCAGATGGGCAGTGAAGGCATGGTGGGTTTCAGCAGATTGCTGTCTTACCTAATGACACAGAGGAGATTAGACCAGAACTGAATCACTATCATGCAGGAGAGTGTTTCTCTGTGTGACTTTGTGTGTGTGTATGTATGTGAGCCTGCATGTGTACTGGCCCAGGCCAATCAGTGAATGGTACCCAGCTTAACAGATTAGAGCCAGTGACTGCAGGCAGGACATCATGACAGAGGGGGCAATGGCCAGCTGTACTACTTGATG
>OMKZ01026409.1:25846-61364 GCA_900302535.1 Neoniphon sammara
TCTCTCACACACACACACACACACACACACACACACACACACACAGACACACACGTCCTGTGTTTTTAGTAGTTCCTCAGTTAATAACAGTATGCTAGAAGATGGGCTTGCCCCTATTGGTTGAACGTCCTAATTTGATTATTTGGAAAGTGGTCGCACACAGGATTGGCGTGAGTTTTCTAGCATAAGCCATTTTGTCATTTCATCTCCCATTTATCTCTGTTCAGTCTGTTTTCATTTTTATTGAGAAAAGAAAATTGTACTGCATGAGTGATGTCTGCTTGTATCTTTTCTAATAAATGCTTGAGGATGAAGGTCATGGGAGAGGCACTGGCAGCCAGATGGTGCTCTTATCCAGGGGTTCCACACCACCAATTTAATACTTTTAATTATTTCTGGTAGCTGTCTGTAATTAGCATTATTACATGATGGTGGCTGTCATTAGTGTTGCCAATTCCTCAGAGCAGATATTAGTAAATATTTTATCTCTTCAATTAACTATCATTTGTGTTTGTGTGTCTGTCTGCCTATCTGTTGGTGTGTTTGTGTCTTTTGTTGTGTGTGTTTATTTGCGATCCCAATACAGGCAGCGTGTGTACCAGTGATGCTGAGTAATGGGTGGGAGCTGCCGTTCTCAGAGATCATCAACTGGAATACTGCAGCTGTGATTGGGGATGAAAGGCTGCTGCTGCAGGTAGGAACTTGATACGAACCTGCAGTTGGATTTACCCCTCACTACCTTGTTCTGTCTTGATTTGTGACCATGGACAGCTGGAGTAAATATGCTAACTGATGTTCACCTCTGTCCCAGATCCCCTCCACGGTTCGCTCCATCCACCAGGATAAGATCCTGTCTCTCAGACAGCAGACCCAGTTACTCTGGGAGGCCTACTTCAACTCTGTGGAGAGGATAGTACTCACCACACTGGAGGTACACACAAACACAGACACAATGCAGGCTCACACAGACACACATGCAAGCCTGTGCTCAGACATGAATTCTAGGGCTACATGCGTGTTATTTCTATGTCATTCCTTTTGTACAATATAAATTTCATAATGGCAGTGTGGATAAAAATTAGATTCACATGCTTGCACTTTGCCCAATTTCAGTAAAATTAGATATTCTCCAACATGTAAATAATGTGTACGTTTGCACTCCGTATCAGTACCATCTGGATTTTATTATTATTATTTTTATTTTTTCCATTTTTTCATTACTTGCACTTTTTCAAGTATGTAAACAAGTATTCTTTGTATACGGCATAGAGATGCACACAGCATAATTTTATTGATTTGTGGAATTATTCCTTGGAGATCTGTTCTTCATACTTATTGAATTTGTGCTGACTAGTGTACAAGTGTGATAGACACGGTAAAACCACTGTGGATTAGATTGAAAACCGAGAGAGAAGATATGAAGTGCAAAACACTGCTGCAATGTTTTTGAAGCTGTCATTCTTTATTTATTTTATATATTGCTGCGGCTTGGCTATCAGTCATGTCAGTGGTTTGTTCCTGTCAGAGTCCATTTATCTGTATTCTGCTTGGGGAGTACCAACCTATCATGCTCCTCTTGGGCTAAAGTTACGCACAGGCAAAGATGAGAGAGGGAAGGATGTGGAGGGAGAAAATAAGATAAGAGGGTGAGGCAGAGAGAGAGAGAGGATGTTTAAGATTGGTTGTAATACTTGGAAAAGGTTGTTGGTGAAGCCCTCGTTGATGCAGTGGGAGAGGCAGGGAGCTTATTTGAATTTATGATGAGCTTGGTTTTAAAAATTTTGATTGGTTTGTCCCCATATAATTAAATGACTTTCTATAGATGGTAACACCAATAATTAAAAGTCAGGATACAAATATGGATGCTATATCTTCTCAGGGCAAAGATTGATGATCAAATGTCAGTTCTTGGCAATAGGTGATGTAGCTGAAGAGGGGCTGTGTTGTTTTTGCTTTCTTGTTTTTTAGATTTGGTTTTAAAGTGATCATTTAACATATAAATTGTTTTTATAAATAAAATTTACAAATTTAAGTTATTTTGGAGCCTGTATTAAAAGTTTTGCTGTTTTTTAATCAGGCTACATTTCGACATTATTACATTTAGTGCTACTGACTATATTTAACACCATTAGTTGCTATCCGTGGATAGTGTTACACAGGCTCAGTGATGAGGAAGTCTGGGCGCCGGAAGGCAGAGCTGGGGTTTTGCTTTCAGCAGGATAAACTTACATCCCCAAGGAGCTGATCTTCGATCTGTTTACTCTCTCAATATCTTAACCTTGCTCTAAAAGAAAGAGGAGTAGAAGACTGATTAAAGGCTAATGTTTTGGCTTCAACTCTACCCGATTA
Organism: Neoniphon sammara; assembly: GCA_900302535.1. NCBI lineage: Eukaryota > Metazoa > Chordata > Actinopteri > Holocentriformes > Holocentridae > Neoniphon > Neoniphon sammara. The sequence continues at coordinate 28,196 of OMKZ01026409.1, forward strand.
GCAAGCTAGCATTAGCAAGCTAGATATTTCACTGTGGGTAAAGTGAATTTGCACCTCAACGTTTCCTCAACCCCAAGGATCCGTGTTTCCCGTAGCTCCTGAAATCCAAGCTTGGATTTTACTTTACTCTGTAGCTACCTCATAGCTAGAGTTGCCTTTCAGAATGTTAAATATTTTATTACTTACTTTGTAAGTTTGGCCAGGATTATGAAACGTCTAGTACCAACTCAGTTTGGGTTCACTCAAAAGTCATCGTTTATTTCTGTTCTGACTTGTAAAAGAGTAATTGAATTATCCAGAATGTGCATATTGCAAAAAGAGTTAATGGCACAATTAAAACTAATAGTTTAGATTTCTCATTGTCGAGAAAGTTCATGCTCATGAGTATGGTGGCACTGCTTAATCGATTAGTCCTTAATTCATCAGCGACAGTTCATTCTGATTGCATTCTACTTGTTTGGAAGGAGAAGGAAGTGAAGAGCTTCAGTCTGGTATTTGTTTCACAGTATCAACAGTTGCCTAAACTTGTCATGTTTTCAGTTCAGGGAGCTACAACAAAATCCTTTTGTGATTTTTGTGATTTTTTTACCCTAATCTTGGCTGCTTGCTATTTCTTTGAGAAGTCTGTCACATTCCAGACATGGTCCTATCAGTGTCAGTCAAGTCTGCAATACAAAGCCCATTTTCTTCCCATTGAAGTCAGGAAGCTCAGCTGCTGAGAGGCCTTATTCGCCACAGAGCTGATTGTCATTGTTGAAAACCAAAGTTTAGAATATGCTAGCACAGGGGCAACACCTGTCCATACACTGTTAGAGAGGCTGTCTGGTGAAGCAGTTGTTTTATTCCACTTTGTCTTCTGACTTATTTCCATGAAGAAGCATATTGATCAACCTTTGTCTACTTGCCTTACTTCCCTCTCAATTGAAATGTTATTTTCAGGGTCACATAGTTTATGATTGTGGACTATGTCTGCAGTATAGCTTGAACAAATGCAAAAAGCTGTGCAGCTACAGTGCTCCACCTTCACCCATAATATAGCAGTGGTTCATGGTGACTAGACGTTGCAAGATCAACAATCAATATTCTTTCACATCACAGCCAATCACCCACTGCAATAGTTCCCTGTTGTTAGTCTGGTTCAGTCTTACTGGTCCCTAAGCTAGCTGGGAGTTTCAGGACCTTTGGGACAGGACAGATGTGTACAGTCTACCAAACAACCAGCATAGGAGCTAGGGAATAGGGAGACACTGTTTACTTGGTGTGTATTGAGGCTAGGTCAAGAGAAAATACCCTCAACAAACACCCAGGCTACTGGTTTTCTTGGAGTACAACCTTAAGAGATATTGCTTAATCTGTTTTGTCTGTCATCACCTACACTGACAGTCCTAGAAAGAGGAAAAACTGTGGGTTGTCTTATCAGGCCATGCTACACGGAAAAAAAACTTGGGTAAGTATTCTGCTACAGTGTCTGACTGAGTCACTGAATCCAAGCTCCCACCACTTTTGTAGGTTTGTTTGTTCTCCTGATAGATCAATTTTTGCAATGTCTCTAGCTTGCTTTCATTTTAGTTTTCCTACAGCTGCCAAATGGTTTCTCCTGCCTTTTCAACAAGGGTTTTTCCCTCATTTAAGGTTAATCCTGGGGTTTAATGTTGTCGTCCTTCATATGAGCACGTGGATGTCCAAGCAAATAAAAGCTAATTGTTTTGACTTGAGGTTAACAGGATCTGTTAGGGGGCACGCCGGTGGCTCACTGTGTAGAGCGTGTGCCATGTATTATTATCATGGTGGTGTGGGTTCGATTCTGACCCGTGCCCTTTGCTGCATGTCATCCCCTCTCTCCCCTGTTTTCCCTATCTATCATAATTGGCATTGTCAAATAATACAGAAATGGCAAAACAAATCATCTTTATAAAAAAAAAAAAAAAGTCTGTTCGGAGTCTTGTTTTTCACCTCATAAATCATATGAGCAGTCATAGTATGTGCCATAGATGGGATGCAGACTTGCCTTTTATGATGAAACTCTCAGGGAATTGTATGCAAGACACCTTACACCTCCCACAGCTGGAGCCCAGGAGAAGACCAGAGAAAAGGTCTATGATGAATGGATGACGAATAGGTTTCCTCATTCATTCCTGTACAAGATTCTAGTGATGAAATGACTCCTGTCCTAAAGGGACATTTTGGCATTGTTGATTTTCATCTTCTTTTCTTCTTCCTTGTGAGGTCCTCTTAACAATACGGTGAGAAGGTGTCTATTTTAGCCCTTCGGCTTTTCCAAAAACAGTATGTTGGCATTGTTGGTATTTTTAAATTCAGTGGGCTATGCAAATTGCAAGCTAACAAGATGGTACAATAAAATAAAAGGCTAAAATTCTAAACATTCATAACATGAAGTGATGTGAATTGAATTGTGGAGTGACTTTGCTGCCCTTTAAATTATTGTACATATGAGAAGACACTGTGGACCTGTCAGCTTAATGCAAATCTTATTATACCCACTCATTCATAGCCTGAACTACACTTATTTATGTAAAGTGGCTTTCATTTCATTTTTCAATTTGAGACGTGTCAGAGCAGCTTTGTGCTGTGCTGCGTTTCCCAAAAGCATTTTGGCTCTGACAAAATTTTGTTCAATTGTTAAGTGAACAGACACAGAGGATCTTAATGCAAAACTGCTTCTGGAAAAAAGTACTGCTTACATCTGACATTCTGGCATCCCACTGCAGTAGATGTAGTGCAATGGGATATTATAATCTGGGTTGCGCTTTCCCAGAAGCACCTAAACTCTGTGATCCCTTTTCCAGTGGAACAAGGAGTGTTGAGATTGTTTGGTACTGACTATTTACACTAAATTTTTGACTTTACAGGAAACACTCATTTTGATGCTCTCCAGACAGAACATAAGTCCTCTCCTCTTCTCTCCTATCTCCTCCTGTCTGTGCAGATAATCCAGGACCGGGTACTGCAGCACACCTCAAGGAGTAGCCTCATGTGGAACAGTCTGCCTGGAGGCCTGTTTACGCTGCCTCAGTATTCCACATACCTGGGAGACTTTCCCTTCTACTACGCCAAGCTGGGTCAGTGGATTATGTGCCACACTATATGTGCAAGGACTGTTTTCCATGTCAGAAGTGTGTGCTCATAACAACATTAATGACACAATACCAGGATGTTTGCAGGTCCTTAAAAAGTCTTCAAGTGTTATACAATTTTATACATAGAGGCCTGGTGATTTGATTCTTAAATTTGAATCTTTAAGGCCATAATTTTAACATTTATTTAATTTCATTTTTCTGTTTGTTTATTTTCTCAAAAATTTGTTCAGTTCCTCTGCATCAGAGTCAACATTTCTGATGTTATAAATCTCCTATTGGCAAAATGCCTGTTGTAGATTAACTGAGCTCACTTTATACTTATTTTAAATACTTACAAGAAAATCATTTTACTCACCTAACCCAAGTTCTATGGAAAAAAATAATGGTTCCTTTTATTACAGTAGCACCTTGCTATCTAACCTAAAGGAAACTATTTATAGAGTCATCTAGTTTATAATCTGCCATATTCTTCTGCAGCTGGACCAAATGCATAGTTCCTGTCTTTATACTTTCCTGCAATGCTTATTTGAATAAGATGAAGGTGATTTGAAATATGATTTAAAATTTGCCATAAAAAGTCTTCAAAAACATTAAATTGAACTCTCTAGATACCTGTAGACACCTTGGCTGTGTGGTCAGGTTTGATAGCCTCTGATTTTCATTCATGGCACATTAGCACAGCTGGCCTGTGGCAGCTCTTGCATGCTTGTAAATCAACCACATTAATCACTGTGACATCGCCACGCATTATTCAATTCATCTTTATTTATTCATGATTTGTCACAGAGAAGTCGACCAATTAGTTCTGCCATGTTGCCATGTTGTATGTGTGCTTGGTTAATTGGCCAGATATGGAGCTTGTTATTGACATGGGGACTTTGTTGACTGGTGCCTTTTCCTTAACAAACCTAATTAGACTTCAGCAGTTTCACGCCAAGTAGCACACAGCTTGAAGTAAACAAGCACACACCATGAGACACCCAGCTATCAAAGACGTGTTACTTATGCATGACTGGAATTGGTCCTCTAATTCCATTTTGGTTTTAACTCCAACCAAACAAGTTAGTCATCATCATCAGTTTGATACAGAAACTGTAGCAGTACACAGAACTGACAATGCTGAGCACCAGAACTGTACTGATGGATACCTGCTCCTCACCTGATACTATGATTTTGATGTTACTACTGAATCATTTCATATTATTTTGTGATTAACAAAATCCTCCCTATTTTGTGGTTAGGTGGTTAATCATAATATTCAAGACATTAAAAACAGGTATACACATTCAAAACTCTTTGAGGCCACTTTAAGGCCCTGTAAACAGACAATTTCCTGCTTAATGGAATAATTGTAGCTTTTAAATGTATAAGTTTACAGAATATAACTGTACCTTACACCAGCAGTTCTCAACTGGTTTCGCCTCAGGGTCTACATTCATCCTTAGTCATTAAGTCACGGTCCACACATACTGTAGGCAAACTTAAGAGCGCTGATTGGCTCTTAATTTGGCAAAATGAAAAGTGCAGTAATTCACAATGCTTTAATGTTAACCTTGTTCTTAAAATAAGTAAATAAATAAATAAATACAAAATTGCTACTTTGGCTAATGGAGCTGTTTGTTATTTTATTTTGTTTGTTTGTTTGATTGTTTTTGTGTTTTTTTTGTTGTTTTTTTTTGCCACAGACTCATCCATATAACTAGCTTAGCATTCAAAAGCTGATTTGTTGATGACAATTTCATACGATAAAACAGTGATTTTTGAACATTTTCTAAAGATTTTATATTTTTTATAGTATTTTAATTTTTTATATAATTTTATATAATTTTCATTACTTTGTGTATACAGTACTTGTTTTGTGGACCATTTCATGAAGTGCAGTTCTGAGTAACTAAACGTATTGTGTGAAGAAAAATTATTGAGCAGGTTGCACTTGTATTTCTAAGTACTTGGCAAATTCAGTTTGTTGATTCTGATTCTCACTGCTTCTGTTTTCTGACTGTTTTCCAGGTATCAAGCCGTACCCCAAGTTCACGGCGATAATTCATGTGGTTACCCCACTGGTGTCCCAGTCCCAGCCAATCATCAAGCTTCTTGTGGCTGTGGCCAAGTCCCAGTACTGTGCTCAGGTAATTCAAAACATACTCATACTGCTGTCAGTGCAGTCACCTTGCAGCTGGCAGTGTCTGGTATATGTAACATAAGTATGAAACTGGGTCTTCATGTGATGTTGTGCTGCAGTGCTTCTCATATGTTTTCAGCAATGCTCCAGTTCTTACCATGGGCACTGTTTTACCCATTATATTTGGCATTTTGCAAATGCCAAGAATGTGAATTCAGGATTTGTGGAAGGTGTGGTTGATGCATCAGTTCTGAAAATAGCAGGAAGAAGTTGCCGGACATTCTACACAAATAAGAAGTAAAAAAGGGGTGTTCCAAATTGAAATGCAGCTTCATTGTGGGTTTGACCTTTATAGATTTTGCCAACCGAGACAAGGTTCAAAAACTTGAACAGATATCACAAAGACTTAGTGTTGACAATGATCACCAAGCTTTACTTCTTTTCCTCTTTTCAGGTGATAGTTCTGTGGAACTGTGACAAGCCTCTCCCTGCCAAGCACCGCTGGCCTGCCACCTCAGTCCCCGTCATCGTTATAGAGGGGGAAAGCAAGGTAAAAGGCACAGAGTACTGATGATTTCACATTTTCCCATGAGGCAAATTTACTACACAATTTTTCCTTTTTGCCTTGGAAGCCTTTAGTTTAATTCAACTGGAGCTGCAAAATGGCATTTCTGAGCAACACACAATGTCTTACCAAGTGATTAAAGTGATCAAAGTGCATTTTGTCTTATTGCTAGCCCATTGCATATCCAGTACTGGCTCTTCTTTTACCAGTATGTCCAAACCAGAAAGAATTTAAAAGAGTTTTGAATGCTTTACACTGCGTGACCAGTGCAGAAAAAAAAGAAAGAAAAACAACACAATGGCATTAAATGCTGCCACTTTTAAAGATGCACTGTGCAAAATTGAGGGTCGTGTGAACAAAGGACTGTTTAGACTGAACCAACAAAAATGTGGAGTAAGCACCTAATTTATCAGTAAGTCATGCAGACAATGAGAGCTCAACCATCAGATTTTGTGCTTATTCCATGTAGTCAACCCTCAGAAGTTTTGCAAAATGCATCTTTAATGTTCTCGTCTTGTCCATTTTCAGAGGAGTTCTGACACAACAGCTTTTGGTTTATTATGTCTTACATTTAATTTACCATGTACTACGCTCCTCATCAGATAGGGGTAACTATGTTTTTTCTTAATGACTGAGCACAACATGGTTTCATCTCTGAGAGGCCACAATTTACCCAGAATCACATCTTGTAATATAGATACTCCTTTCTTACAAAGAGAAGGAGCAAGATCTCATACAGTCCATAAACAGCCAGATCTCAATTTAATGGGAGTGGATGAAGCAGACATCCGAGATGCATGTACTGCTGAGGCATAGTAATTGCTGAATTGAACATAGGTTGCATTCCTGACAGCTTACAAGGTTATGGCTGTCAGGAATAGAAACCCACACAGTATATTTGGAATGGAATAGGCATTTAGATAAGTATGCATATTTTGCTAAAATTGCGAAAAGCCTTATAAGCACTTTTTATACAGAGCTATTTGCATAGATCCATGTGGAGAGGCGGGGGCTGCGGGGCTAATCAGGGAAAACACACTGGTGGGGTACACACTCCACTGCTTGAACATTTCCATTCCTATTTATAGATCCGTGAAATAGCATATTTTTGCTAGCCTGTCGTGATGTCAGTTATGTCAACATACATATTGTGCTGTCCTTGTTGTTAACACGCTGTGAAAACGTCAAGAAGAAATGACTAATACTAATAGGCATGTCGAAAGACTGGTAGCAAGCGCTCAGATGGAACCTGTGTTTATATAGTGATTGTTTTTGGTTGCATGGTAATGTGATTTGCTCCTGTTTGCAGAGAGAACCCAACTTCAGTGTTTTGCTTGTGTGTCTGTGTTTTGCATCCCACCTCAGGTAATGAGCAGTCGGTTCCTGCCCTATGACACCATCCCCACTGATGCTGTACTCAGTCTGGATGAAGACACCGTGCTCTCCACCACAGAGGTCAGACAAAAAGAAAAAAAAAACTACCAAAAACAAGCGTAGCCACTTGTTAATTAAGGGTACACATTGCATAAGTTGTTACAGTTAGTGTATACATTTGTCACATGAAAAGCAGCAGATTATCTGACAAGATTAGTTTCTGGTTTCTTTGCATCATCTCTTGCCTCTTTCCTTCTTCCTCTCCATCTCCATCTCTCTCCTTTTACTTCGTTTTATCTTGCTCCAGGTGGACTTTGCCTTCACAGTGTGGCAGAGTTTCCCAGAGCGGCTTGTTGGTTATCCAGCCCGCAGCCACTTCTGGGACAGCAACAAGGAGCGCTGGGGCTACACGTCCAAATGGACCAACGACTACTCCATGGTGCTGACCGGGGCCGCCATCTACCACAGGTACCGTGCTGAGCTTCTGCTCTCTTCAACTCCATTCTGCTCTGTTCTGGATTCTCCTCTCTTCTCTGTTGTAATTTATTCCCCGCTGTTATAATTATTCTGTTCTTTGCTGTTCATTACAAACACAACACACCCAATTCCCTGTTTATCCATTTTGCATCGTCACTCCTCTCTCTCCCTTTCCTAGATACTACCACTACTTGTACACCACCTACCTTCCAGCCAGTCTGAAGACCATGGTTGATCAGATTTCAAACTGCGAGGACATCCTGATGAACTTCCTTGTGTCCTCAGTCACCAAGCTGCCACCCATCAAGGTCACCCAGAAGAAACAATACAAGGAGACCATGATGGGGCAGGTGAGGAAAACACTGGTTCATTTTACATTATGTCTGAAGATACAACGCAGGGACCAATTTTGGGCTTGTTCCTCAAAAAAAAAAATCATTACTCCTTATTCCTATCATAAATAATATCATTACTTATTACTCCCAGGGAGCAGTTATTCATTACACTACTCATTGCTTTTCAAATTGGTACTTGCATCCTTTCTTTCCTTCAAGAACCAAGATAACTCCAAGTCTGTGTGATTCTGTGTAAATGATCAGGGTAACTGAAAGGCTTTAGTGTCTGGTTTTGTTGTAATATATCTTCCCCATAAAACCAAAGTAGTGAGAATACTTCCACTGGGAGAGGGTACATTTTATTGCCATTCTTTCATCGAAGCTAGCTCAGCATGGATCCAAATCAAAACTGAGAGGATGATCACTGAGCATGAGGAAGACAGCTGGGGAGGTTACATTCAATACAGTTATTCAATAACTCAACTCCATTTTGATCTTTAGAGGGGAACGGCAGTAAGAAAGACATGAAATAATAATAGTTAAACTAAAATAGTATACTACTCATTGGTGGGAAATGTAATATACTGCATTATTTTACCAAGTAACAAGTTATTGCTTGACACTGCCAGAGAAAGCAATACTGTTTAATCTTTAACTAGTTGTGTTAGAGAGAAAAGACCTGGATCAGAATGTCGTGTGATTGTGGAAAAACAACAGAATCACAAGTCTCTACACTGCTGAATTGATTTGGTGTGGTGCGGGAAAAACCCACTGAAGGATAAACATAAGTACATGCTAATTTAGGACACAGGATGCGTCCTATTTTGTGAGGAGAAGTGCAAGGGAATCCTTTCAAAACTTTGAGGAAAAAGAATTCTCATCCAATAAAGTGTTTTATCTTTTTGCAAACACTCCAGTACAGCTCCTGATTGCGAACTCATTACCATTTATTTTCTGCAATGATACTAAGAATTGAGGAATCGCATAAGACCCATACGTTGCCTGATCTGATGGCTTCTAGACACACATGGCCTCTACTCCAATCGTGTTAGCTGCTAGGGAGAATAAAAAAGAAAACATCACTGATTTGTAAATCAAAATTGAAATTTGTTTTCTTGCTGTGCGCCTTCAATAAATAACTCATGAATAATCACAATAGGCTCTGAAAGGTCAGAATAATTGGCGATGCATTATTCATTCTGTTTGTCTATTTTCTTCCTTGTGCTGCTTCTGTGTTTCTCTCTCTCTCCTGCTCTCCCTCTCTCCACCTGTCTTCTTTCTCCCTTCTCCTTCTGACCTCCCTCATTTTCTCCCCACCTTCCCCACTCCTCTCTATCCCCCTTCCCCCATCGTATTTGCTGTCTCTCTTCCCTTTCCTCCCACTTTCTAATTATTTTCCTCTCTCTCACTCATTCTTCTCCACTTTACCTCCCTGATCTGCCCCTTCTCTCCCTCTCTCCCCCCTCCCTCCTTGCCTTCTCCCTCTATCTACCTCCTAACGTCCTACCCTTTTCCTCTCCAAGACATCCCGGGCATCCCGCTGGGCCGACCCAGACCATTTCGCCCAGCGTCAGACCTGCATGAACAAGTTTGCCAGCTGGTTTGGCAGCATGCCCCTGGTCCACTCCCAGATGAGGCTGGACCCAGTCCTCTTCAAGGACCAGGTGTCCATACTGCGGAAGAAGTACAGGGACATTGAGAGGCTATAACCCCCCTGAGCCCCCCGCGCTCTCTGGACATAATCAGACATGGAGCGAGGGGGGCTGACGCTTAGAGACACATAGAGCCTCTCCATGATCGCATCGGATAGAGAAGTGAACAGGACGGGGCGGAGGGAAAGAAACTAGAGCAGAAGATAAGCGGAGGACATTGCATTTGCAGTCTCCATGTCCTCCAGTCTTCTTCCACTTCTCCTTTTCTCCTGTTCAGATGTGCATTGATGAGGCCAGCTGTCGGGGTCCAGTGTGACCTTGATAAACTGGGCTGTATTTGGCTGCTGCAGGCGCACAGCTCCCACTGTCTGCAGTGTGGCCACCGCACACCTACAGAGACCTGAGGACTACAAGCTGACGGACTCTGGGATAGCTGAAGGGTCAAAGACGTGGAGTTGGATTTCGTGGCTTGCCGCTTCAACATCCGACTGTCAGCAAGCCACTCCCAACTCGCCCCAATCGAATCAAACTGTCTGTTCTGTTTGTACACTATGCACAGATTCAAGAGAGATTTTGCTGCCAGAATATTATTGATAATTATGACGATGAAGAGGATAACACTATTTTGGATGTTTTAGCTATTTTTTTAAACATTGAATGAACGGCCAGCACTACTCTCTCTCTGTACTGTCTTAATTAACAACCAGTGGCAGAGTGGGTGACGAGAGGAATGATAACCCCCTCAGCCACAGAACTGAGTTTCGATCAATGATCTTATATTCACAGTGCCTCAAGTTTATCTAATGGCGTTGAGAGCTGGGAGTCCTGAGACAGACTTGGTGTGAATGAGCACCTTGATCTTGCTGCTTCCCCCCCCTTTTTTCCCTCTCCATGATTTGTGATTTTCTTTAGAATGGGTGAAATCCTCAGTGTGTTAAATTTTTCAGATTATCTTAAGCAGTTCTTTGTTCCCACTGAGGTACAATGAAACTATTTAGTGTTAAATGGAAAAAAAAGTATGTGCTATTTTGAACAAAAGATTTTTTCCTACTTAAAAAAACAAAAAACAGTCCAGAATCCACCTTAATAAGCAGCACTCATATCCACCGCTCTGACAAATCCCCTTCTGAAAACACTAGCTCACATCATGCCTCCACTCAGTTTATTTTGTGAAGATTGATGTTAGCCACCGAAACTGAATAGAAATCCAGGGTAAATTCTGTCAAAGCCGCTCATCACTCACAATTTCCGTTCTAGCAACAAACCTGCATCATGTCTTTTTTAATGTTTGGAAAGGATGTATTATATGACAAGTGTGAACCAGTACTTGAATGTAAGCTAGCCTGAATAAGGGTAGAGGAGAGGATCATACGAGTTGCCTTGCTTTAAGGGAGACTAAGCTTGCCAATTGAGCCAAATGACGCTGTGTTTTGAAACACAAGTCTTCTTGGAACCTAAGGAATGGATGTTCAGGATGCTTTGGGGCATGGTTAGCAAGGGATATTTGGTTTTCATCCCCATGCCATAGGTTCCATTCTAATTTCGGCCAGTGACAGCAATTTTGGCGGTAGCCCAAGCTGACAAGTACTAGATACGGGCTAGTGATTTTTCCATCCAAAGGCAGAAGAAATGCAATGGGAGACAGTGTCAATACAGCCAGTCAGAATTGTCAGCATAGCAGAGTACTGTATCTTGCCAACTTGGTATGCTAATATGACCACACTGGTAGGAATTCTCACTAAGCGTCTGTGTGTTACAGTAGAACCTCTGTTATCTGAACCCCGGATAAGTGAACCGATTGGTCACCTGATCAGGTACAAACAAGAAATTATGCAACATGGTGAACAATGTACATGACTTTGCACAGTTTTTGGCATTTCTTTGCAGATACATGCCATTAGAGGCTTCTCAACTGCGAAATAGAATGTACCGGACATTCCAATGTCTGGTACATTCTTGGCACGTGGAATTCCAAATTTGAACCTCTGATAGAAACAGCTATTCATCTCTGAGGGATTCAGATTAGCAAGGTTCTGCTGCACATAAAAGGATATATGGTTTGCAAAATGTAAAAACTTTGTCAAGAAGTATGTTCAATCAATGTAACATGTCTAATAGATTGTTTTAATGACATCGTTGTTCATCAGCGCTTTCAGGACATTTGTCTCCCAAATGTGAGCCTCATGTGTCACATGCTGCAAGTCTGTACATTCACTGCCGTGGTGAAGTGTCAGGAGAACGTGACATTGAAAAAAATTTTTTTTTTTTTTTTGCAGCTGTATCACTAGCCTAACTGACTGAAATGATAGGTTTCCTCAGTGTTCAAGCTCCATTTTCCCTCAGCCTTGATATGCCATATCAGGTTTTCTGAAAATGTTAATGTGATTTTTAATTGAACTGGAATGTGCATGTATGTTTTGAGATCATCTTGCATTTTTGTTCATCTAACTGCCAATATTTCCCTATAATCCCTATAAAGCCAGCGACATTTCTGTGGAAATCTCACCACATCTGCTTTCACATTTCCTTTGGTAGCTTTGGCTTTGTTTTCTCCTAAATGAAAACACATGATCATTTCAGTTAGCTTCACCGCCCTGTATGTTTTATTCCAGGTTGTGCCAAGACAAGAGATCACTTACAGTTTTGCTATTGTATGGGTTTTTTTTTCATCCCCATTATGAGGAATGCCATGCACTCCCATATTTATTTGGCTCATTAGGATAAAAATAATATATCCTGTCTGTATGTGGGAGAGTGAGTCTGTGTGAGACAAAGAGACTGACAAAAGAATAGGGAAGGGAGCTGCATGGTTGCTTTCACTTCTGAGAATGTGCCATCAGCTTGACAGCAAATAAACAATCCTGGTATTACTAACAGCACAGGGCTATCAAGACAACTGAGTATGGTCACAAAAACAGAATCACATTTCAAAGATGATCTGGTGCAATATGTAAGAGATGACATTTTTCTCTATCTTTTTCTCTTCTCTCCTCCCGTGTTGGTTCAGGAGGCAGGGGGGCGATATATTAATGTGCCTTCAGAAGAAAGACACTCAAGACTTTAATGTTATTTTTTCTCTCCCATCTGCCTTGTGCAAGAAACAGGTCCCTGTATTGATTTTATAGTAGGTTATTTTTTGTTTTCTTTATCAATGTCCAGTAACACATAATGATTCCCTAGATGACATTGTTTAACACTGGAATGCTACTAAGACTTATCACCACACATCGGTTACTGACATTCCTGCCTTTTCTGTTGTAGGAACATTTCGAAGGTCTTGTTAGGCGTACACACACAATGTCTTGTATTACTGTACTTGCAATGACCCAACAGTCCTCACTTCCAGGTTTTCACAAGTATAGTAATGTAAGGATACACACACACACACAAGTATTTATCAGACAGGATTCTGCCTTGACTTAATCTCTGCCTGTTTCCTTCACTCTCTTCTGTAACTGCAAACCTAATTTTATAGAGAAAAAGATGGAAAGATAGAGGAAAAATCACCATTTTGTAAAACAATTTTATAAAAAGAAAAACAAATAAAACATTTGATATAATTTGACTGTCTTTGGGTGTTTTTGATCTACTGTAACCACTTACAGAATATTCCTGACACATTTTTTTCTTGCAGAAACTGAAGTTTTAGCAAAGTTTCCAAAATGTTTTTATAGGTGTTTCCTATTTTGTTTCCTTTTATGATGTTTCCTCTGTAATTTCCTAAAGTTGTGGTGCTTTGGGCAATAATTCTAGTTTTGTCCCATTCCTGTTCCTGTTATGTTTCACAGTGAGTGCTAAAAAATATTTTTAATAACTTTAATTACTTCTACAATATTTGAACTACACATTATAGTTTTAGATACTAGACTTAATATGTTCATTTTAATTTCATGTTTTCTCTTGCAGTTGCTGTAATTTCCTTATTTTTATGGTGCATCACTGCTAATGAATGTGTACAGAGTAAATGCTTTATATTCCAAACAATTTTTGAATCAAATTTGTCACAGCTATCTAATTTTTAAAAAAGGACACTTGCTGATTATAGAGACTTGAGTTATTTGAACTTGACACTTCAGATCTATGCAGTCAAAGACACTCAGTTGGAACCTCATTTCACCGGAGGAGTCCCTTTTTCTCCCATTTTGTTATCCGTCTTCCTCTCTGACCTGTTGCCAACCCACTTTCAGGCTTCTCTAACATTCTTTGTTTGAGAAGGCTTGTGCTTGGCGCCTATTGTGGGAGCGCCAAACTAAATAATACCTTTAGCCTTCTCCCTGTGCATGTGTCAACCACATCCTATGCCAAGAAACTGCTGTGTTTACATAAATCTGTGTCAGGGTGATCGGTTTAGACACGCTGCATAAATAACAGCATCCATCCAGGATCATCCCATGGTGGCCGAGAGCTGCCAGCTCAGCCGGAGCAGCACAGCTACAGCAAAGAAACACAAGGTGGTTTTTGTGCAGGCACCTTTTTTAGTTCATTGTTTCCCAAATTGTTAAGTATGGTTAGATATTTTAATGTTACAGAAACACCTTACGTCATGTCTGCATGCATAACGGAGGTGAAATGGATTTGATGTGATCCCAGGCTTTGTGTAGACAGATGTGAGGAATCTTCTGGATGATAGAGCTGAGCCAGTGTCTGCACCGAATGAGTCCTGCAGGAGGGTCAATAGCTAAAGCCGTTTGACCAGTTACATTAAGACCCATGCAGCCTCTGCCCTAACACATTCGGATGAATCTGCAGGGTGAGGCTTCACACCGCACATGCAGTTTTGCCCACAGTGCTTTGAGTTGATGGCTTGCTGAAGCTGGCTCCCTGCACTTTGAGGCTACTCCTATGCCAAGCTTGCTGGTATGATTTGTGCTGATAAAATAAGTTTGATGTTTCATAATCCTATTGGTAAGATTTCTATCAGCGTGCTGGTTTGGGCTTTGCTGCGCTGTTCCCCACTGCTGGATTAAGCGCTGTGGCTCGGGGCCAAATTTGACAAATGTCCTTTCTATCAGCTTTACATCAGACATCATCACAGCATGCCAACTGAGCCATGATTAAAGATAAAGTCAGCTATATGAAAAGGGGATTTTTCAGTTGCTGTTTTCATACTGATTTCTAGAGAAGATCTGTATCTTGTTATATCCTGCCGCCACAGCACATTGGTGTGGGACATTGTGTTGTCATGGTAGCGTCTGTCTGAGTGGAGACACATTCGTGTGAACACACTGACTCAAGAACAACACATGCTAGAAACTTCATCCTTACACAACATGTTCCTGCTATAGGACAGATTGATTTGTGTAGCTTTTAGAACATGCTGCATAAAACTGAGAAAAATAAACTATCTATTTTAACTCCTAAATGCTTTATAATATGAAGTCCATATTAATATCACTGGTGGTTTATGTGAAGACAAATATATACAAATTAATACATGAATTAGCTTACTAAATGACCTGATTAGCACATTATGGTGATAACAACAGGACAACAGGCATCTTAAGTAGGCCTGCCTCTTGTCTTTTTACCCACTGTTTCCTTTTGTCTCACTGTGATTGCACTGGTATAATAATCAAATATCAAACTAGTCATGGATGTTAACTGAATGTGATTTAAAGAAAAAAAAAACATGCTGATGATTAAAAAAAAATCTATCACTGATTAGACCAAAGGAAGAGAAAGAATGTTTTAATCTCTTAATGAAACCTCCCTACTCAATGAGTGCTAAGCATAAAAGTTATAGTAACTTTCTGAGTTGTCAGATTGCGCCTTAAGTGACAGTGGCACTGAGTTTTTGCAGCGGCTCCATGAAAGCAGCTATTTTACAGGAGAGTAGATGAGGCTCCCCACGGCGACATAATTGAATTTATTAAGATTAAAAATATTACAGTGCTATTAGCCAGAGACAATTCCTTTCACGGGATTAAAGGAAGCCAATTCATCTTCATTCAGCATTTGCATAGATAAAAATCTGTAGCTAGTTAGACCTCCATCTCTTGTATCTGCATGCATGTGTGTGTGTGTGTGTGTGTGTGTGAGAGAGAGAGAGAGAGAGAGAGAGAGAGAGAGAGAGAGAGAATGCCAAGTATTTTTCAGTAAACCCTAAACACTGCAGATGATTTATTTCACCCATCTGTTGTTAAATTAAAAATGCTCCTCTAATTTGACACATACAGAGAAAATCAGATGCCTAGTCTTTGTGACTCACAACTTGCACATCAACAAAACAGCCCATTTAAAGCTTAATTCGCACAGGAGAATATGACATTCAGTGTTGAATCGGTCAAGTCCGGGGAGGATTCTCTGAGGCTGTCTAGTTCCATCTATCACATGATAGCAGCAGACAGTGATAAGCAATCTGGATCAAATTATCTTTTTAACAGATGGGAGCCTGAATCTGTGTCACCCTCCAAACCGGGCCGTGCAGCATTGTGTTAAAATGTGTCATGCACCCAACTCTGTGTGCTGCAGAAGACGGGAGATATCCATCGGATCGGAAAAGGGTTTGGCTTAATTAATCCCATAATTCATAAATGAAACATGGAAGCCTTCATCTAAGGCCAAATTAAAAGCCTTTTAATACATTCTTGTCTCTCTTATGTCTGTTAGCTTTCATTAGTAGAGTCAATTTGCTTTGCTTCTTAAGTACTTGGTCTTGATCAAGAATTTACTCATCTCACAGTAAGCCAACTTGTGGCGTGATATCAATGAAAAACTTGCAGGAACATACTAATTTCATGTTTAGCGCCACAACAATATATAGTGTGTGAATGTGAACTCAGTTGTCCAGAAGTGAAACAGGGCTATGCTGCTGATAAATCATAAACATGCTCGACTGGCTGCAGTTCTACTGCAACAGATGCTGCAGTCTGACTGTGAGACAAATCCGGTTTGCTGCATACCAACTTGCAATTTGATTCCAGATGATTCAATCTCTGTCCAGCATGTTTCTCCTCATCTCTGTTTCTAATTTACTGTTGGGAGGTTGGTTTTATGGTCTTGGTGTATGCATGTACAGTTTCCTGCACAATTCCCTTGTTTCCAGAATGAATATCTTTTATGGATTTAATTTGTTTGATAGTTTCAGGGTGTTTTGTTCATATGAATATATTAAGTACCCAATTTAATTATTCTTATTGTCAGGCAAAAACAGCCTCAAGCAAGCCTTCTGCTTTGGGAGTGCAAGACTTGCCTAAAGCTGTAGGCTATTTTGTTGATGTACAGGATGTGAGTCACAAAGTACAAACAGGCCTACATCTTAACTAGTGTTGTTTAGTGCCTGTTGCTTTCACTGATTAGGGCCAGTTTGATCAGTTTGAGCAGAGTAGGCAGCCAAAGTTTGGATGCATATATGCCATTTGGTGGCCGTTTTATCCATTGTGTTTTATGATATCATGAATGCAGGCATATTTGACAGGAAGAGCCCCAGTGACTACCTCTAACCTGTGGTGGTGCCATGATCTTTCCATTGAGTTATACAGTAGAAGCACAAAGGCAAAGAGTTAAAAGAGAAAGAGAAAGTTTCCAATGACAAGGGGGATGATGATAGGTTAGGTACTACTACTGCAACTACTACTACTATTACTACTACTACTATTATTGTTGTTGTTGTTGCTGTTGATGTTGTTGTTATTACTACTACTACCACGATTACCATTTTTTTAATTTTATTTTATTTATTTATTTTTAATGTCTAAGGTTTTATTTTCTGTAATGGTCCAATATAGTGCTTCCAATTACGTCGTACTTACATAATGAGATTTATTGATTTATTAATCAATAACTGTGCCACATTGCCCCCTATCGGCACCTCATAGTCACGGCAGGCTGCGTCAGACTCCTCCTCCGCCATTTTTGACTGTAAACATCCTGCTGATTTTAAAAGGACACCACTGAGCGGGAGGAAGACAACTGGCGCCATCTTGGCTGTTTTAATGAGTACAACAGGGGAGAATTCGCTGGGAGAAATCACATAATCTTTGATATTTCACTCTGAAGGGGGTACTAAAGGTGAGTTAATTTGCAGCGGTTTTATTTGCTTGTTATTATGTGACTTCACAGCATAAAATAAGTATGCATGGGTGTCGTTAAATTATCGCGGCCTTCAAACTGCTAGAAGCCGTTAGCCACTAGCTAACTAACGTATACAGTAGTGCTGGTGGTGGAAAAGTATGAACAGGTTCTGACGCATTGTTCGTACCTGATTTGTTTTAATTTTTACATGGCCATGGTGTATTTTGCACAGTGTTTTGGAAAATTAATGACCGCAGTTTAAGTGATAATATAGCTAAGGCATTCTTATACCCTTTTTTCATTTTAGCTGGAAGTTGGTACGTCCCATTCGGTGGCGCCGACTATTTCCTGGGACGACTCACTCTTTGGCGCTTTTAACGAACTACACACAAACATAAACAAATGTAGCCACACATGTTTCCTAGTTTTCATCTATTCGTGCAGATAAACCGCTCACATGATACATAAATGGAAGACACCGACCAAAAGTGCTTATTTGGTTGCTACACATCGCAACATGCAGTTTCATTTGTTTTCCTTCCTGGCTGGGGAATGGGCGGAACTTGAATGAAGAGTGTTTGTTTTGATCGATTGTTGATGTTTTGTTTTTGATTAATTCACCCCGATGATGTGTCTTGTAAAGTTGGTTTACCTGAGCACAGTGTATGATATAAATTGACTTATGATATAAGTAAAATGGTCAAACTTAAGTTGGTTGACCTACAGCTAACGTTAACATTACACGATGTTCAATGGATCCTTTCTTTAGGCAGAAAACTGAACCATTTGATTTCCATATAATTCAGGAACTGGTCATCTAAACAACCAAAAAGCTATAAAAGTTAAGTTGTCAAATCTAAAGCAAATGATGAAACAACTCATCAGTACTTACTGGGGAATGATTAGTTCAACAGTACAGCCCGTTTCTCGCTGCTGTTGCCTACATAGACGATACAGTTATCGTAGATGCATTGCAGTATGCAATTTGAAAAACTTATTGCTACTTATATGTGGCTTGTGCTGTCTTACCTTTTGGATTCCTCAGCCAACAGTCGTCACAATTTTAATTTTATTCATTCATTATTTATTATCATTGCCATACCTCAGAAAGGTCGATTAAACCTCACGGGAAAGGACTCATAACTTCATTGCTTATTCTGTTTCAGTGGCATTTTGAGTAGGACATTCAGCCAGTACTTGCAAATACTTGCATAACGTGTCTTGGCAGAAGGAAAAATCCAACTTTAATGATCTAGAAACGGTTGTCTTTTGGCTATTAAGTGTCTGCATTTTCTGCAGCTTTGCCTATCTGATGGTGAAATACATGTGAAAAGCTTGAGAACTTGCAGAGTAATAATTCACTAGTTACATTTCAATTTTATCAATTTCTTTTTCCCTGTATCTTAAATGGATGAAGTATCAAAGGAGAGTTGAATATTCCTGAAATTGGTTGACAAGTTTCTTTCTCCTTCACAATGGCCTTATTTACCCCCTCGTTGGCCATGTATTAAAGGGCTCTGAATAGGTCAGAGATCAGTAGAAATTTAACTGTCTCTCAGATTAGGAAAATTTTCTCTTTTCATCACCAGTGTGTACAAAAGCGACACCGCTGTGCTGCCAGTGTGACTCTTGTACTCATGCACATGTTTCTTACTGTCCTGACCTCACATGTGAATTTCCATGTCCGCTAATTAATTATACCTTGCAGGTAAACTTCCCCCAGTGTGAGTGTGTGAAACAGAGGAACCGGGGCAATGTTCTACGCCCACTTTGTCCTGAGCAAACGTGGGCCGCTGGCCAAGATCTGGCTAGCGGCCCACTGGGACAAGAAGCTGACCAAGGCCCATGTGTTTGAATGCAACTTAGAGAGCAGTGTGGAGAGCATCATCTCACCCAAGGTAACAACACAAAGTACACCCCATTGCAGGTCTGAGTCTTGCTCATACTCTGAGTTGTTATACATTTTTGTACTGCCTTTATACACACACACACACACACACACACACATACATTTTTGTCCTGCCTTTATTGTTAGTATGTAATTCAACTTTTTTTAAAATTTAATTAAAGATGAAAACTTGGATAACAGAAACAAATTAATTCTTGCTTACAGCTTTTGCTGATATATGCACAGGTCTTTGTATTACCACCTCGCATTTACAAGTTTATTGATAAATGTGTTTGTGCTGGAGAAGGAAAGAATATTAATATCACTTTTGGAGGTAATTGTTTCCAAAATTACACTATTTCATCATGTCATGTGTTGCCAAATGTTAGTGTGTTTTGGAAAAGTATCATAATCTAGGCTGGCCTTTTATGATGATGAAATTGTTGCCCGTAAACATGAAGTTTCTTTGACACCTTCAGGTAAAGATGGCACTACGGACATCGGGCCATCTGCTGCTGGGAGTTGTGAGAATCTACCACAGGAAGGCCAAATATCTGCTTGCTGACTGTAATGAGGCATTCATCAAGATCAAAATGGCTTTCAGACCAGGTAATGAGAATTTTCTTCACTAATTAATAGACAGAATAAACATGCCAAAACATAATGCATTCAAATGACCTCAAGCTGGGTTAAAAAAAAAAAACGAAAAAGACCATAAACTATTAGCAGAGCATGCAAATGTGCAGAACCTCCTCAGACTGCTTCAGCCACTGAATTAATCAGTTAGCAGTTTTATGTAGTTCTTCAAGGAAATCACTGTGTAAAAAGTTGCTACATTTTCTTTATTGAGAGACTAGTGGAGTCTCAGAGGAGAACAAATTAGGGAAGACACACGAGGGAATTCCCCATGCCAGCAGGGTAATGTGATTGTAGCGATGTCTGAACCACTGTGCCACTTGTTTAAACAGTCTGCTGAACTCTTGCATGGTCCCTTGACACTATTTGGTATGGGAAACCTTAGGGTGGCATTCCATGGAGAAAAATAATGGTATTGTAATAAGTGTGTGTGTGTGTGTGTGTGTGTGTTTCAGGTGTTGTGGATCTACCTGAGGAGAACAGAGAGGCAGCATACAACGCTATCACTCTACCTGAGGAGTTCCATGACTTTGACCAGCCACTCCCTGATCTGGAGTAAGTTTTACCACATGCAGTGCTCTGGTGCTTTATCTTAACTTAGTAATTGTACTGAACATGAGTGCTTTAAAAAATAAAAATAAAAAAAAAATAAGTCCAGTGTTTATACCCAACCCATCTGTCATACTGAATGACTGCTGCATGCTCCCTGCAGTGACATTGACGTGGCCCAGCAGTTCACCCTGAACCAGAGCAGAGTGGAGGAGATCACCATGAGGGAAGATGTAGGCAACCTCAGCCTCATGCAAGACAATGACTTTGGTAGGACACGCTAACAATACCAATTTATACACATAAACACCACCCACTACATCCATATGAGAAAGGAAGGAAACATTAGCCTCATAGCTCATGATGACTTGAGTAGGAGTTAACGCATACACAGAGACACACACACTAAAGAGGATAAAGACAGGGCAAGGGTCTTTGCAACATGATTTTAATGAACTACTATACAAGACACAATGGATAATAGATAGATCAAAAACATGTTGTATTTGCCTACGCACAGTTTGATGATTTTAATTGAAGATGAATGTCTTCATAAAAGTTTCATACTACATTTACTACAATATCCTTGTGTCAAATCCCTCTAAGTGGCTTATATCTGAACAAACCAGATGTCACATCAAATTGTATAAAAAACTATATTCTCCATGTGTCAAGACTGCGTATCAATGAGGATGACAGACTTTTGTTTGTTTGCTGAGGATTCTGTTAAAACCATGTTTTCCTTGTAGTGTCTCCATATTTTAAAATCCCAACCTGTTGATCCTTCCAGCTGACTTTGGCATGGACGACCGTGAGATGATGCGTGATGCCAGTGCATTTGAGGAGGACATCATGCACGGTGCCACAGCCTCTAACCTTCTGCTCGAGGCTGAGCCCGGCCCAGCTCACCTCCCAGACAAGTCCAATCACATGGAGTACGACGACTTTGGGGACAACACCATGGGCAACAGTGACGGGGGAATGCTAGGTGAGTGATTGTTTTCATTCCTGGTGTGTCTTTCTATAAAGTGTGTGCAAGTTGCTTTGTAGTCGTCATGACACAGAGTGCTAATTTGTCCACAGGCTGTGGATAAATTTACTTAAATTTGAGTCTGTGGCTGAAAACTTTTAAGAACCCCTGGCCTGTCTAATTCAGGGCTTGATGATTATATTTGTGCTCCTAATTAAAAAATCAAAACAAAAAACAAACTTAGTAGCATGGAATGAAATTTACAGTCACACTTAGAAATTGTGGTAGGTCACATAAGTAAGCAATCAACAGACATGTTGTCATGTTTTACTTGTGAATGCTTGTAAATATTGATTCTGCACTGCCCTCTGCATTTGTTTTTGTGAGACAGACTATAATAGCCTAGTTAAAACTGCTTCTTTTTCACAAGGTACAAGTTGTGGCGCTTTGTGTCCCCTTGAGACGTGGTGTTAAACAACAGTGTCTCGTCAAAAGTTTCCTGCAAAATATCAAGCTGTTGGCAAACTAACAATTGAAACATGTTTCGCCACTGGGCGTTCAATTTTTACAGTCTCCCGCTTGTGGCTGTAGCACCAGAGTTGGTAGCGGCTGACCTTTCATTTCATTTCTTCACTGTTTTTGACCTTGTCTTTGATTTGTCAGTCTTTACATTGCCTCTCTGTTCATGTTAAAAATGAATTTGTTCTATAACATTTGTTTTCTTTTCAAAGTCTGTATTCATTCAGTTAAATGTCATTACCTGTCTCACTCATTCAAGTCCCTGGGGGCTCATAGCCTACTGCACTAAAAGCTGCAACTGCACTTAACTCACCACTGACTTGGGAATTATAAATTAATAAACATTAATATAAACAAGTTGCAGTATTTATTAAAATAAATAGCTTAACCATAATGATTATAAGGCAGAACCTTGACTCCCCCAGGTGCCGATGTTTCATTTTTCACATTCACAAATGTCTACTTTTAGGAATAAATGCAAGAAAACGGCTCACACTGTTGAGTCCTGTAATTTGGATTGCACCTGTGAAAGGAAGTGGGGCAGTAGCAAGCCTTGAAATAATGAAATAAGAGGAAAGAGGTTTAGAGACTCTTTACAACTAAGCATCTTCACTGGAGCAATTGGGGTTTAAACTTTCTTTCCTACTTGTGCTTTCCCAGTGGATAAGCTACTGAGCAACGAGGATGGAGGTGGTATTTTTGATGACCCTCCGGCCATCACAGAGAGTGTCATGATGCCTCCGGATCATGGCGATGACGAGGACGACTTTGACAACCTTCAGTCACGTAAGTTGAGCGCAGTTCTTGCTTGTAATTAGTTAGGATGGGATATGGGCATTTCATATCTTTGAAGTACACCGATGATTCTTTGTTCTATACATTCTTCGCTTTCAACATTCCTTACGTCCTTTATTTTTGCGGTTTCGAACAGTCTTTGTTGCTTTTTATTATAAATGAGCATAAATGCATTTTTTTTGCCATTTGAAGCAAAGTGCATATCATGTCATTCCTTGCCTATAAGAAGATCTCAATACAAATAAATTATTTTTTTGCATTTGTGTAGCGGGTCCAGACAGCCCAGACTCTGGGCCCGTAGAGCCCCTACCAGCCATGGCTGACCAGACAGAACAGACCACCCTGGTTCACAACGAGGAGGAGGCTTTTGCCCTGGAGCCTATTGACATCACTGGTAAGATTCCTCATATTTTAGACAAAACACAACAGTTAATCTCTGATGTCATTTTCTCTAATTTCCATGTTGCTGAGTCTTGGTAATTTTGGTGTTGACCAGATTCCTCTTGACTGTGGTCTTTGTTTGAAAACTGTTAATTATGACATGCAAAAAGCAAGTATCTACTTATTCCTGTCTATTGTGTTAATATTTTGACTCAGCTCCATCTTGTGTGAACCTCAGTGGCAAGACCACAGTTTTTATGTCTTTTGTTTGTTTTTCTTTGTTAAATTCACATTGAATATTAATAATGAACTGACCAGTGATCAAGTGCTTGTTCTGGACTTGTCTCCAGTGAAAGAGACCAAGGCAAAGCGTAAGAGGAAACTGATTGTGGACAGCGTCAAGGAGCTGGACAGTAAGACCATCAGGGCCCAGCTCTCTGACTACTCGGACATCGTCACCACGCTGGACCTGGCCCCTCCCACTAAGAAGCTGATGATGTGGAAGGAGACCGGTGGAGTGGAGAAGCTCTTCTCTTTGCCTGCTCAGCCCCTCTGGAACGCCAGGCTGCTCAAGGTGAGAAAAGCATGTTTTTATGTATCGATGCATGTGTGAACAGAGCTATACAAGCAACCATGCACGGACGTTGGTGATCATGCAAAGGCTGTCACTTGTCTGTCAAACATCACTTTCAGACTACAGTGCTACTGTAGGAGAGGTAACACAGTCGCACAGGAAATCTGATTCTCCAAGTAGGTCATAGGCTGTTTAAGGAAAAGGAGAAAGAGAGGACTTAACAATATTGTATATTTCATTGAAATTCTTCTCTGTCGGTAAGGTTTAAAATAAAGTAGAACGTCGATGGAATAGGAGATGGGGAGTCTTAAAACATTAGTTTGTTCTGTCTCTTTTCCCCGTCCTTTAACACCCACACGTAACTCTCCAGAATACTGAATGACACCCTTATTGATGCATTATTCAGCAGACCTCTTTTCCTTTGTCTTGCTCCAGTCCTCTCCAAAGGTTTTTACATTTTCATTGTATTGCTGACTTGGCACAAATTTGTTTGAAGTTTTTTTTTTTTAACTTTCCCCCTCAAGTTTTAACCCTTTAATCTCTTTGTTGTCAGATGTTCACACGTTGCCTGACACCTCTGGTGCCAGACGAGCTGAGGAAGAGGAGGAAGGGTGGCGAAGCAGACAGTCTGGATGAGTTCCTCAAAGAGCTGGAAAACCCAGAGGTGCCTAGAGAGGAGGTCATGAGTCAGCAGAGAGATGTTATCGGTAAGATGTTGTGGCAGAGATAATGGGAGGTCATATTGCTGTGCAGAGATGTCATCAGGTGTGTGAGAGAGAGAGAGATCCCAGCTGAGTCATAATAAGTCAAGTAGCGATTAAATGTGTATCATTGAGAAAGAAAAGTAGAGAGAGGCTGCAGGCCATCTCAGCTATATTAAGATGTGTGTACATACAAGTTTTTAAACAGTGCCATCAGTACGCTGTGAGTTAAATCAGTTTATAAATGAAATTTGTTTATCATTAACCCCTTGACAGACTGTGCATGATAATGAATAGCTACGGGCACCTTAATCCATCTGTGTTTTTAGCTTAAAGTGTATTTTTCCCCTACCTTCAACCACATCACCGTCATATTCAGTCCTGAGCAAGGAGGTGATGTTTTCAGTGGTTCTACATGATGTGATTATTTTGCTGCTGTTTTTTCCCATGGGTTTTATTGGCATAGGCAAAACCAAGATGCATCTTTCTTTTTTTTTATTTAAAATTCTGTTCCTGCTTTGTTTCCTCCCCCGCTCAGACCATACTATCATGGAGGAGCCCAGTATGCTGGGAGCATCTGCCATAGAGGGCAGCAGGACGACCCTGGACGAGACCGTCATGCCCCCTCCCTCTACCCCCCGCGGCGTCAAGCGCAAGACCATCGACAAAGAGCCTGTGAGTACAGACATTTACACTGTGTCATGAAAGTTTTATTTTACTCGTGTCTTGTCTCTTTGGCAAGACGCTGGAATTGGACTTTGTTATTCATTGCATGTGGAGATGCTAAAGGAGGATACCAAGCTGCAGTCTAAATTTCTGTTGAAATAATAATGATAATATTGTATCATCATCAAGAAAATGACTGGTTATGCAGTTTGTGTACTGAATTTAACAAATGCAGTTAATTTCAGTGCTCTAGAGGCAGTACTGTAATACTTTACATTATATCACCAAATGAAAGTACACCACACAAATGTAGATGCATAGATGTAAATTAAAGATGCAGTGCTTCACCTGGAATGCATTGCAACAGTGATGCTCATGTAGCAAAGACAAATCCTGTATCTGCCTGATTTCCAGATTTGTTTGCTGTTCCAAATCAATTCTTTTAATTTTCATTTTATTCTTTTATTTATTTATTTTATTAACATTTCTTTAATTATTGTGCATTTGAATTGTTAGACGCTCTTCCTCCTAGCACTTTTTCTAGGAGGAAAATTAGACCAGATTACCAGAATTTTCCAGGCAATCTTCCTAAAAATTAATTTATGGGAAATTATTAACATGGGAGAAAAACATAAAAACAGCAGTGAATGAACTAACTTGACTCTGAATTGGGTCTGTTCTGTTTGTTGCAGATGCCTCCCCTGGAGCAGCAGCAGCAGCAGGTGGCAGCTGACCGCTCCCTCTTGTCTCAGAGGTTAGACATGCCTCAGGTGGATCTGCCACCAGAGGAGAGTAGTATCAACCTCACCCAGCTTGTCCCCGAGCTCGACCTTCTGGGCGACAAGGGCAAGGACAAGAAGGACGAGAGCGACGAAGAGGAGGTGAGGAGGGCGTATTATTTTTCTGATCCAGGAAAATTTCCCATATGCTGGAAAAACAGTTTTCTTCATCATTTTAGTTTTCTTCATTTTGTATCCAGCATTTGACTTTTAACAATATTTAATTTTTTCAGTCAGTTCTTGTTAAAAGCAAAACTTTTAAGTGCTGCAGGAAAAAGACAGCCATCAAAACCAAGTAAATATAGATTAAAATGCAAAAATGAAAAGAAATAGAATAAAGTTTTTGTAAGATGGATAGATAACTCTATCGTCTGTCACATAGTAACAGAAATTTTCCTTTGACAAGGCTCAACAATAATACGTTTAAAACACAAACACACACACACACATGTAAAATAGAGCTACAGTTGTTAAAAGTACAACAAGAACAGTATTAAAATGCGGTGCTTATTTTAATCAGTTCAGGGTGATGATTGCAGAAGGGACAATGGATTTTTTTGTAGATGTTTTTGCGGGCCAGTGGGACTTTGTAGCATCGACCTGATGGCAGTAACTGGAAGGGCTGGTAGAGGGGGTGAGAGGTCCTGCTTGATCAAAGTGGCTTTCTTGATTATTGACTGGGTGTACAGTTCAGATAGGGGAGTTTGGGGTGAACCAATTATTTTGCTGGCCAGATTAGTTGTGCGGGAGAGTTTTGTTTTGTGTTTGGTGGTGAGAGCGGTGTACCAGGATGAAATGTTGCAGGTCGATATGGATTGAATAAGTGACCTGTAAACCAGGGTTAGCTGTCTAGCAATTCACAGAAAATGTCTATTGTTTTTATTTGAATGTGCATGTGTTGCTCTCATTATGTGTGTCTGTGCTGATTGTGTTTTCTTGTTGTCCTCAGGAAGAGGAGGGTCAGACTGGAGACCAGGACCAGGAGGAGAAGAGATGGAACAAGAGAACCCAGCAAATGTTGCATGGTCTCCAGGTACTACATGCACACACACACACACACACACACACACACACACACACACATTTACCTTGTTTTAAAAGTGTAGTGAGTGTGAAAGGGATTCTCATCATCTTATTTTTGTATTTCATGTAGTTTTTTATTAGTTATCTGTAGTATACAAAATCAATTTCCTATGGTTGAAACCCTGAAAGCTTAGTTTTCGTTGAGAGCTAAACTTTGGTTCATTCTGAATGAATATTTTATTTACCAGTTTACTTATCTATTACTTGTCCTCCACTAATAAAAGCAAGATGGGGAAAGATGACCACCACCAGTTAAATTGTCAATCATCCCTGGTCGGCAGAGAGCACTGTATTGATGCTAATTGTCTGTATTTCTGTCCCCGCAGCGCGTCATGGCTAAGACTGGAACAGACTCAGTCAGCCTTCTTGACCTTTGCCGGAACAACAACAGAAAGCAGGCAGCTGCCAAGTTTTACAGTTTTCTGGTCCTCAAGAAGCAGCAAGCCATCGAGGTCAGCCAAGTTGAGCCCTACAGTGACATCATCGCCACCGCTGGACCAAGGTTCCACCTTGTCTAGACATCGGAAGAACAGACAAACACTTGGCTTGCAACAGAAATACTTTTTTAATTACTGAACTTTTTTTGTCTTATTTTGTGTTTTCTTGTTGGCCCGATTTTGGTCGTTGTTTTGGGGTGGGGTGAGGAACGGGGTCTGAAACTTTTTAAAAGGATTTTACTGTACTACAGATGGAATCATGCAGTATTCATTTGGTTTATTCAGAGTGAGGAAGAATGTTTATCAAGTATATTTATAAAGGAACCTTTTTTGTCACCCATTTTTTTAAGCTTTGCATCAACGTGGATTTCCTGTTAGTTTCCTCTGTTCTCTTCTAAGTCAAATTTACACTGCTCATTCCATAAGTTTGCCTATCTTTTGTACCAACCCCCTGTCCCACATAACATATGACAGATTTTAGATCAAGAGCCTTTTATTTTCAGAAGAAATCTGACAGTCACACTGTACATGCTATGGAAAGGTACTGTTTTGTCACTTAAGCAAAAGTGTAACCTCTCTCACCTCTTCCTTGTTGCACTTGTCCTTAGGCTTTCATGATAATCCATCACAAGGATAAAGGTTCATCTGTTGAAACATTGGTAATTTTTAACTGGCATTAAATATCATGGTTCAGATGTATAATTCAAGCAGTTTATCAATCAAGTTTCATGTAATATTTTTGTTCCTCTGCATTTTTTCTTATTCACCTTTTTGCATTATGTAACTAGGTAATGTACTTGTTACAGTTAAGTTCAGTATCCCACATTTTTAGTCTTCGGGTAACTCCTAGTTGTGATACATCTGTAAAGATTTGAAATAAAAGTGTTTTAAGTACTTGTTAACTGGCAGTGATTTATTCATTAATACGAACTTCACTGGTATGTTTATGACACTTTATGTGAGGATGTAATTAAGATTTTGTTTAAAGGAGATGATGCTTGTGTTAGAAATTTGTTCACTCATCTTTAAACAATGGCTTTGTATGACAAGTTCTCTGTCAGTATTTATGGGAGGGCTAACTGTAACAAGACAAGGGCTAGCTCAAAATATTTAGACTATAGTTTGAGTATAGGTATAATTTTCTGGTTTGATTCCATGGCACTGCCAGGAAGTGGCCTCTTGTCACCATAGAAGGCCAAAGAAATTGAATTTGTCCAAGTTTTGGAATCGCCAATTATCACACTGTTGAGCTTGTAAATGAACACCAAGTTGGTGTATCTACAAACTTGATTGCTTTGTGTGAGACACAAGGTGAAGGGGTAAAGGTTCAAATGATCTGTGATTATAAGAACATAATGGAGGAGTAGTCTATTTTCACTCTGATTTGTCTCACTAGAAATACAAACAGTGACAGAATGAGTACAAGGCTGTTTTGATAATAAATTTCAAGGTATCTATCCACGGAATAGACAATTATCCAGTTATGTCAAAAAAAAAAAAAAAAGATTCTCAAATGGAGTTCTTTGAAACAAAATGTTTATCAGGTAGGGCTCCATGGTCTATTAATTTTTCCTGGGGGTCCTTGAACTACTTGCAAACGCTGAAGCTGTGTTATAATTGTGAAGTATATATTTTAATTAAAATTATATCATGTCACGTGGTATAATAGTATGTATTATATTTTATTAAGTTATTTACATTCTGTCATGAGGCATAATTGTGTGTTGAATGCTGAAATAACTGGAATGTTATAACTGTATTTTAAACTGCAAAACAAGCTTCCTCAAGGTTATGCTGAGAAATCGATCGTGTCTTTAATGGGGAAAATATTCTCTCATTCTTTGTTTCCGCACGGAGAGGAAAGCTGACGCACCATTAACGGAAACGTCCGTTACAGCAAACTTCCCTTCCTTTTCGCGTGTGCGACTCAGTAATGGCTACACGTAAAGAATCTGCCCCAGCGTTGAACGCCGGTATGTCTTCTTCAGGCGGTACCTTGGACTCTCCTGTCAAGCAGATCCAGATCGAAGGACTTGTAAGTGTCACCGTGGCCATTTGTGTTTGTTTCATTTTTGTTGTGGTGGTCAGAGTAAACTCTCCAACTGGCCAGATGTGGATGCTAGGATGCTAGCTTAAGTGTGAGCATCATCATGGCGGACACAGCAAAGCGCCGACTGTGTTTCCATAACGTGTAAAACTACTCATATTTAAACTCCATCAGAACTGTGTACGTTACTTCTGTGTTATTGATAACAGTCTTAAAAATAGTCCTGAAACTGTTGAGCTATCTAACATGCTAACTTGCTTCTGAGGTGGCTGTTCGCATACGGAGAGAGACAAGGGGCGTTTAATTTTGAAACATGTACCGCCCAGGTGGTCTGGGTCAATGGAACAATAATCTAGTTCTGATAACGATACTGATGTTAGCCATTTTTCATTCGATATAATGGAGAAATGTATATGTAAAATATCTGCATTCAGGTAAAGAAAATGTTTCCCCTCGCTCATTATCAGAATCAAATTATTAATTATTGTTCATTATCAGAATCACTGTTTAAGTTTCCAACCAGCTCGTCATTTAGTGTTATTCTAGCCTGGTTCTGGTCAGGGCTAGTGTCATGGTTGCCAACTAATACACCAATTTATGTAAGTGCATGTTTGCATGTTTCACACAGGGTTTATCTGGTGTGCTTTCTGTGAAACATAACTTGTGGAAATCAAGTTAGGCCTGTTTACTAAGCCCTGATTATAAAGATAGTAATATGTTAACTTACTTTGTTCAGGCCTATAGGAAAAAACACGCTTTGATAAACTTTTGGTTTTAGCACCAAGACAACAGCATGTGGGTAATAAGTAAAGCATCTGTCAAATGGCTAACGTGAATGTCTCCCTCTTCATCCTGCCCCTGCTGCACAACATAACTGTACTGCTTGATTTATTGAATTAAACAACAGTCACCACAAGCTACTTTCATTAGAGGGTCCATTGTGATAAGACAAAAAGCACTTAAGACAAGTGGTCCTCACTGCTTGAGACTTTGGAAGGAGATTATGAGGAGGACTTGAAGGCACCATATCTCTACCAACTAGCTGACTTAATGAGCAACCAAAACATGGATGAGAGAAAGATAACTTAAAAAAAAAAACAAAAAAAGAAGAAGAAACCCAGATAATAGATAACTGCAAATTCTGAGTTTATTTAAAAATACAGCATAAATATATAGCTATATAATTATAAATTCAAATATTTCCTTTGGGGAAAACATCATTCCCTTTTTACTTTTGCCTGTAAATATATGGTCATTGTGGCTCCAGAGATCTGCCCCCTGTCCTCTGTTGACACATGAAAAGTGAGTGTGGTTTGGAGCAGGTACATCCAGGTAGTGTGTCACTCCACTTGACATCTTAAGTGCCTTTATTAATAATGGATTATTTCTTTTGTGCAGTGTTTCCTATGTTTGACCACTGATCTTTAAAAACTAATTTGCTGTGCGATGCGAAATTAATTTCATGCCACCTCGGTATTGTAGTGTTTTCGTTTTTTTTTTTTCCCTGCTGCAGTACCTCTGAATGAACAGCAGAGGACAATCTCGCTTCACTGTCATGCAGTGATGACCCCCACCTCCACCCCCCTGCTCCAAATGCACCGGACACAAAGCAGCTCATTTGCCTGGTGTGCTTGAACACAGTAGCAGGACCTTCACTTGCCAGCTGCTGCCTTCCTTTTATCTTGCTCATTAAAGCTGCTGGAGAGTCTCAGGCCCTAATTTCTAATCTAAATATTTCACCTGAATGTGTATTATTCAGACTTGAAATTAGAAATTTTTATTCACTCTCTCAGCCTTATCAACCAAACATTTTAATCGCAGTAGTTAAATTAGGCACAGTTGACACCTGTTCTGCGTGTGACCTCTTTTGGATTCAAAGCCGTGAAAGGAAAGGTTTCTATTTCAGGTGGAGTTATAAAACGCGTCTCACCTGAATTCATTGATGTGCAGCAGTTGCTGTTGCGTTGCGTCATGACCTGTCTGTCAGAGGTGTAGCTGGAGGGTTTCCCACAAACAGCACTACCTCTGCTGTGTTGTAGAATTGGGTTGTTCCCTGGCTTTTGAAGAGGCTTAAGTGGTGCTGCTGCCACGAGAGCGGGGTGCTGCACGGCAATGGGTTGCATTAAACACTCGCCGAGATCACACAAGTGCCTTTGTGGGTAAAAAACACTTGTCATCTGCTCTGAAGCCCCGTTGGAAGTCAGTCACACTCACAGGCCTCATCCAGCCTCCATAATGTGAGGAAAAGATGGAACATTTTGGCTTTGCAATTTGAGGGCCCTGGGAGAGGACAAGCAGAGAAAAGTGGTCAAAATTATAGTGTTCGTTTCGCTTTAACGTTTCTTTTTGCAGTGGTGGACATTTTCTTTGCATTTGTTGGCCTGTGAATAACATGAATGAAAACAGGTGGAACAGCAACACATGCTCTCTAGTCCTTTCTTTCCCCGAGGTCTCTCCACTTGGCTGAGTTATCTTATGTTGTCTCCAAATGAGCACTGACCCCTCCACACCAATTCCCACACTTTAAGTGGGAATCTCCAGTAGTCTTGGAGCTTGGAGGAAGTGAACGTTCTCCAGGAACAACACCCAACACCCGGCTTTCCTCTTATCCTCCTTCGGTCTTCCCTCTGTTTGTTCCAGGCTTGGCCCAAGAGACGAGTTATTCCACTCCAATGTTTTCCCTCAGTCAAGTATATTACAGCCAACGTGCAGTATAGATTTCGTCTACACATCAGTGGCGCAAAAGAAAACTCATTATGGCATCTTCTCTTTCTCACTGTACTTTCTCATAACTTGAGCCCCTTTGTGGTTGGCATAAGAGTCTTATTTTTGTGTGTGAGAGGGAAGATTTATGATAAGAATTAAAGGCAGCCGACGGGGGATTTGGGCCATAATTGATTTTGTGCAATTCAATTTTAACCCTGTTGATTTACAATTTGCTGTCCACATATCAATCTCTGGGCTTTCCACATGAGGCGAGCTCAGTGGGCTAGATGCTGGTAAGCTAGATCGATAGAAGTGTGTGTGTGTGAGAGAGAGAGAGTTGTAGAGAGGAGTGTGTTGGAGAGATAGTGTTAGTCTGTGTGCGTGCAGGTATTTGTATAAGTGTGTGTGTGTGTGTGTGTGTGTGTGCGCGTGCGCGTGTGTTTGTCTGCGTGTCTGCTTGCACATGGAGACCTGCAGCTTTCCAGGCTTTGCTTCCAATACCTGATGGCATTTACCCAGCCCAGGGCAGCCAGCCCGACAAATCCACTGAAACCCCTCCTGTTTTCTCTCCCCCTTCATTTCTTTTCTTTTTTTTTTTTTTAGCGCAGGTTTCCTCTACCTCTCCATCTTCCTTCTTTAAACCACTTCTGTAGGTTCATGAGTTTTCCGAAAGTGCCGCTTAAATTTAAGTTTCTTTTATCCGTTTGTTTGACCTTTTCGCAAGTTGTTTTTGGCCAGCTGTCCATCTTTTTGCTTCCTCCTCCTCCTCCTCCTCCTCCTCATCCTTCTTCTTTCCTCTTTC
>OMKZ01026410.1:0-17068 GCA_900302535.1 Neoniphon sammara
CCTCTGGTACGTGAAATGTAGTAAAAGATAAAAGATCCCCTGCCCTGCATAGAATATGACACCCCACCCCCCCTACCTCCCCACAAATAATTTCTTGTCTTTTTATTCCTTGCTTTTTGAACTCCCAGCCCCAGAAAATGTTCAGCTTCTCCTCTGTCTATAGTGCTGGACCGGAAAACGTTTGGGGATTTCCAAGGACTCTAAGAGAAATCTCTGGATCCAGCGGGCTATTCCTGCACGGCTCCGCTCATTCCTCTGCATCAGCTGTCAGGGCACATCAATAAATCCCCAGAAGTGGTCACAGCTTCACTCCATCATGGCAAGGTGTGCAAACATAAATCTGACAAAGATAACTGAACTTATTGAACAACCAGTGTCCCATTTGTCTGAGCCTTTTTAAATTTAGGCTGATAGTTGCACATCCAGTGATCGAGTTTGACCAAGTTTTTTGTTGTTGTTTTTCTTATTCTTTCTGAGGGAATTGTTAGGTGTCGACTGCAAACATAACAATACCACTCACAATATTGTTATGGTGAGAAAATCTGCAGATATTCAGTCAGTTGAAGCAGCACTCTGTCCTGTAATTTCAGGCGTTACACTGGTGTAGATACAATTCCACAGTTAAAATTCTGCCATCTCCATCACACAGACCGAGCTATTTTCACACTTTTGCCAGCGATTTTGTGGATGCATGATGGTTTGTATTGCTAAGATGTTGCCCATGTCAGAATGTCTATTTAATGGGAAAATCCTACACACAAGTCTCTTAAACTCTATGGGAGCCCAGCAGCCTCAAGCCATTAGGGCCAGACTGTCTGGCTGATCTCTGGGAAGTAAAGGTGTTTGTCCTGGGTGTCCCCACTGCGGGTAATGACCCATCTGCTCAGTGTGTGTGTGTGTGTGTGTGTGTGTGTGTGTGTGTGTGTGTGTGTGTGTGGGTGTGTGTGTGGGTGTGTGTGTGGGCTGGAGGGTAGGGGATCATGTGAGTTGAGGTGTCAGGTACCACACTAATGATGACGGATGGAAGTGGAGCCTCCACGGCAGGAGGTCGGACCATGGCTAACACAAACACACACATGTAACAAACACACAGACCAACACACATATACACAGCTAGGGGTGAAAGTTGTTGGTTCAAAGTCACGGGGTAAGTTAAGGTATGAAAGAAAAGTTGTTGTGTTGGTAGTTCTGACCCAGTTGTTATTCATATTCAACACAAGAAAGAAGAGCAACAAGAGCAATGCACATCCATTCTCAACAGAAATGTCTTTTGTTCCTATTACACAGAAAATACACCTCAAGACAGCGCATAGTGTACTATTCAACTATATCTAGTCTCTTTCTGTCTCTATCTGAATGGAATAAGGCGATGAGAGTAAAATTATTTCATAGGATGTGTAAAGCACCTCATGACCCCAACAGCTGGTCAACAAACAGCGAAAACCAACAGGTAAATAAGCTAAAATCTAAAGGAGGGAAGAGATGGCACAGCAAAATGTATGAGGGAAAAAAGAGGCCAATTTAAAAAAAAAAAAAAAAAAGTCAGTGTAAGTCCTTGACAGCGGGGATACGTTCACCTCTCTCTCCACCTCCTGCTGAAATCCAGTCCCACATTTTTCAAACTCTGTCTCACCCGCTCTACTCTGCCAACCGGCGAAATAAGGCATCACATAGCATTACCCTACCAGCACACTCAAGTTCATATGCAGGTGAGTAACTCCCCTCCACTCAAGCGGCTCCAATGTATCAATGTCTCTGCATGTGTGTGTATGTGTGTGTGTGTGTGTGTGTGTGTGTGTGTGTACCAGAGTTTGTGCATGTTTGTTTGTGTGTGTGTGATTGCCAGCTTGTCACTAAGGCTTATGTTCTACTGCCCTCTAAGGGTGAAAAAAAATAACTGATGCATGAATCAATTCAACTTTACTTGACTCCAAAAAAAAAAAAAAATCCAGTAGTACTGACTGTGACTCTTTCGTCACTGTAATATCAGGGTGCTATATTATAATTTATTCTCAGTGTTAGACTATTTAAATGCCATTATGATCTAAATTTATCCCCATCTCAGTGCAGAGGAGAGCAGAAAGAGAATGAGCTGGCTCCTTGCTGAAGAAACACTTTATTTTAAGTATTGTTCCTGAGGCATTACAAGGCATCACAAGCACATTATGAGTGCTTTGTAGTCATTATAATAAGAGTATTATATCATATAGGGACTGTGTCCAAACCTGAGGATGTGAGGGTTGAATAATTGTTATAACAGTAGACCAGTTGCTTAATACCAGATTCATGTTGTGTTACGATGCGTCAAAATTTAGAAGTGATTACAATGTAAGAATAACACACACGAGTTCATAATTTGCTCATAATGTGGTTGTGATGCCTCTCAATTAACTTTAAATAGTGTTACTGTTGTGCTCTCAGCTTTGCTACATAACTATATGACAGGGCGCTCCACTACCAGTGTAAAGCTATCTATCTTAGCAGCATTACCCAAGAGGCCATTTTTAATTATGATAATAATAATAATGTAGACAGATAAGAGGTGCTTCTTTCACAGTCTGCTGTTAGCAGGGCCTTCAACATGCACTGTGAGGGCTTCTTCCCCACAGGGACAGAGCTTAATGCAGAGTCAAATGGGAAAAAAAACAGATTTCCATTTCTTTCTCTCATTTGAGCCTCTTGCATTGAATTTCATCGCTCTGTATGCCAGACCATATGTAATTTGTCTGAGGAAATATACACTGTGTAAAAACAGGGAGCAAGAAACTGTTTAATTAGCTTCCTGTTTATTTATTGTTAGCTACCAATTTCAATTTCAGTAGCACATTGCTAGGTTCATAGAACGCATACACACACACACACACACACATACACACACCATGCATGAATGCACACATATGAACGTATGCAGATGAAAACACGCTTCAACACATATATTTTACTAACCCCTAACCCTAAGACATCCCATTATTTAAATGAGAATCAAAAAGCGCTGATCTTCCCAAAAAAGCTCAAATTTTTAATAGTGTTTATTGTTCCAAAAAATGGTATGAATAGCAACACATGGACACAACTGCATCCTCAGCCAAACACACACTTGCCTTCTTTTCCTCCTGCTTGGTCACCAGTTCATGGTAGCGAGGGATGGTGAGCTCAGACTTGCCCCTCTGCTCCTTACGAAGGTTCACGTTCTCATAGTGGGTTACTGGCCCCCTGAGAGAGAGAGAGAGAGAGAGAGAGAGAGAGAGAGAGAGAGAGAGAGAGAGTCAAAACAGTTGCGACAAGAAAGAGAAAGCAGGTCAAAGAAAACAAAAAAAAGATCAATTGTTGCCAAGAAAAAAAACTTCTTCTTCCGCCTACCCTTGGCCCTTTCACCTTTGGACAATATCAGTAAGAAAGGAAGACACAGATGAATAAATGAGAGTAAAGGAAGAAATGAAGAAAGCAAACACGCAGAGTATTGAGCGAATAAATGCAAAGTGGAGGAAGAAGAGAGAAGGGGGAGAGACGAGGAAGAGGGGAAGTGATGTTGAGAGACGAGGGAATGGGGGGAGAAGGAGGAGATAAACAAAGCAAACAGATGGGAGCAGAGAACAAGAGAGAGAGAGCGGGAAGGAGAGCAAGAGGAGAGTCTGAGACAAATGTGAGGGGGAGTGGAGACTGTCTCGTCAATCAGTTTTAAAGGATTCCAATAATTGCACGTGTGTGTGTGTTACGTGCATGTTAGCATCTGCCTGTGGCTGTGCATATGTGCTCCTTCCCTGCCAATGCCCTCACAGAGCCTATAGCGGTGCTGGGAGCGTGCCCACCAGAACAAGAAGAGCTTAGTAAGGCCTCAGCTCCCTGGTCATCAATAGACCGGCTATGTGAGCGATGTCAAACATAATGCCCTGGCTGCAAGATCAAAGCAATATTTCTCTTTGGTGCAGCGGTGTCTGTGTGTTGAGCGCACACCACCACAGCGGTGCAGGAGCAGTCAGCTTCCAACATTTGATGCCCTGGAGATCAGCAGCCCTCCAGCTCTCAATATCGATTTGCAACCAGTTCAAATTACCTTGTGAACAGAATGTCCCTAGACACAGTGTGAAATTTTATTACCTGCATCTGCTTTGCCTTTTTTTTTTGTATTATGTTTCACAAGTTCAAAGTGAAAGTGTGTGCATGATGGGGACTACAGGTTCTCAGAGTGGAGAAAATGGGTGTTTAATGAACTCCTACAGTCCCTAAATCAGTCAAAATTTCTCCTGAAGTGAAAAACCATGCCTGAAAACACGTCTACGTCAATGCTGTATTGATACTGTGATATGAAACTAGATATACTCTGGGATTTTGGATTTGCAATATCATGACATGGTAGAAGAGTCTTTAAGTCTTTTCTGGTTTTAAACGTTGCATGACAGTAAAGAGCAGCAATTTTCTGAACTATTAGACTGTTGTAGCTGTTCTGCTATTTGCCTTTACCTGCTTGGTCATCATATTCATATCACTAATGACTGTTTATCAAAAATCTCCTGTGTGTAAATACCTTATGTAAGCACCTATGGTCATCCCTGCAATATTGTCACAATTTCTCTCAATTCTCTCTCAATTTCACTCAACAATACACTATGTGAGACTGCACTGAAGTGAGGACCATTTAGACTCAACAGACAAAAACCAAGGAATAAGCACAAAATTTAAAGGTTGGGTCTAAATGGTTCTCATTGCCAGCAGATAAATTATGTGCTTATTCCACATTTTTGTCAGCTGAGTCTAAACTGGCCTTAATCAACCTTCATTTTATGGGATACTAACATCTCAGGGTAATATTGTCCTGGACCTGGTCCCTCCTCCACCTTCAGCTCCCCTCTCTTCCCCGTCATGTTGCCAAAGTGAACTCCCTTGTACTTCTGGGATGAACTCAGCTCCACCTAGGGAGGGAGAGAGAGAGAGAGAGAGAGAGAGAGAGAGAAAACAGACAACAAGAGAGTGGAGGTAAAGGATGGATGAGAGCAAAAAGGAAAGGAGCGGGAGAGGGAATGAGAAAAAGAGAAAGAGAGAAGGAGATAACGAGAGAATAAATGGCTGAACAAAGAAGGAGAAAATAGAATTAACTCATTCACACTTATCTGCTTTCTCCTGGCCAGGCCTGATGAAGCTGAAGCTGAATGAAATGTGAAGTTCAGCCAAATGTCAGAGTATGTCAGAGATCTAGGAGAGACCCTCTGTCCTTTCTTATCTATCAGAGTTTTACGGCCTGCTTTACTCTGGCTCTGGCCTTTCAGATAGGACCGGCCCACCCTGCAGCTTAACGAAGAAGAAAGGCAGCATCTGGAAATGAGCCGGCCAGCTGCAGCCAACCAAGATGCTGTAGGATTTTCTCATCAATCTACCGCAAGAGAACTAGTGGAACACACACACACACGCACACAAAAAAGATTGGTCTTTTTTAAGTTTTTTTAAGATTTAAATCTCTGCTCAAATATTACTGATAAAATGGGGAGTTGCTTGTCAAAATAGTGAGAAAAAATAATTAAATATGCCACTGAATGTGACATGCAGAAGCTTGCCCTTGGAAAGCAATGGCGATTGCAATAATTATTCTAACAGTGATACATTTTAGATTAGTTCTGCGGGTTCACAAGTTTAGCAGCACCAATCCAACTTTCATCAACTGTTTATTACAACACAGCAGTGAGGAAACCAAATAATTTCTGTCAAAATGAAATGCAAATCATTCCGTTAGTTCCGCATGCTGTAGTGGAAACAAACACAAGTGGGCTAAGCATGTAACTTCTGAGCGGGCTTCCACTTCACGTTTAGAGAACTAGGTTGGTTCCCCACTGACTTGAATTCAAGTTTTTGACAGATGCTAAAAGAAGACTGCTGCTTGTCTCTCAAAAAATGAAAACACCTGTGTGAAAACAAATCTGAAGCTGCGAAAGCCACCCACATTGAATCAAGGTTCAAAGCAGCTAAAATTCTTTCTTCTCTCATAACTTTTCCCTTGACCAATCTGTGCCTGCTCTGTGAGGGAGGACTGGGAGAGAGTCTCAAAAAGTTTCTCTCTCCCACCGTACAGCGCCTGTCTCCTTATCACTGTTTCAGCAGTCACTGGAGGACAAGATCTGAGGCTTCGTCCCGTCATCTTCTCATCCAATCAGTTTTGAGGTGGAAGAAAGGGAAGGATGTGAAAGTACTGACGGAAGTTAAAAAGCATCACTGTTCCACATCACAAGCAATCACACACACGCACATACAAATACACGTACCATGATGGTATCACATCTGGCACTGAATTCAGACGCACAAATTGCTTATTTGTGTCAAGGAGAGCTTTTAAAAGCAAAACAAAAACACAGCTTGCGGGTATAAACATCTTTATTCAGCTTTGATAAAGTGGAATGGAGGGCTGTTTATTATTTAAATGAGGCTAGAAAACTACATCAAAAATAAAACTTTTTTTTGGTGGGGTCAGTGTGTGGGCAGGATCCCTCAGGCTAAAGTTGCTGGTGTGTTTTCCACAAACATATATACAACACAGCATGCGCGGGAGTCCGGACCGACACTCTGCTGTCACTCCTCCAAGGATCGAATGTCTTAAGAACTAACCCAGCAGGTTTTTATGGCTGCTATTTTCTTAAATTTCCCATTAGCCTTTGTGCTTATGTCTCCATTTCCATCCTACTTACATTAGCAATTGATCCATTAATATAGATTAGGAGCGTTAGTTTGGGGTCGGTGGACCAAGATGTAGACCTCTCTATTTTTCTCAATAACATTCTTGTGTGAAACAGGCGGAACTTAAGTTGTACTCTTTGGATTTCTGACATGTTACGTATTAGGGCTGACAAATTGATTGAAATATTCACAAATCACAATATGTGATTAGTAGTTTTTTTCTGTGAAAATTAAAATTATGATGCAAAAAAATTTAAATAGTGAATCATATCACGATCTCAATATCTGTCAAATTAATCGTTATATGATTTTTTTTTCTTTTACCATAATGTTCAGCCCTATTATATGTCTCTTGGCGATTGTAGCACTGGGGAATTTTTTTTATATTGATGATTCTATCCATATATGAGTCATATACTAGCATATTCTTTGTCATATCTTTCCCATATTCCTTCCATTATTCTTTAACTAAGAAAGGGGGAAAGAGGTAAGGACTGTCCAATTGCTTTAGACAGTAAAAGAAACCTAAAAATTAAAAAAACGGTTATTGGATGCCAGCTTCCTGAATAGCTGTGTTGTGTACAATTGGCCGACGTGTGTCTCATCATTCAGAGCTTATCCAGACCACTTTGAAGTAATATCCCCAGACAACCACTTAGATCTGCGTCTCTACATTTTTTTTAACTCAGCGAGAGGTGGGGGAAGTGTTTTGAGTTAAAAGAAATGAGTGTGTCAGACAGAGGAGGGAGTGAGACAGAGGG
This sequence comes from Neoniphon sammara, assembly GCA_900302535.1. Lineage (NCBI taxonomy): Eukaryota > Metazoa > Chordata > Actinopteri > Holocentriformes > Holocentridae > Neoniphon > Neoniphon sammara. The sequence continues at coordinate 7,422 of OMKZ01026410.1, forward strand.
AAGGAGACGGGGAGAAGAAACCGAGGTTGAACTTTTGAGAGGGGGAGCAACAGAAGTTGAGGCGGGAGAAGAAAAAAAAAGCAGAGGATTGATGCACTCTTGATAGCCCTAAATCACAGCACTCCTGTGTGCCTGCCCCGGTGTGTTGACACAACCTCGGCCAACACTCAAGGACGCTGTTGACTTCCCCTGGTCATTAACAGATGAAAAATAGCTTAATTGAGAGCCAGACCAGCAGGCGTGTGCATTATTTTAAGTGAATATTGTAATATAGCTTGAAGAATAATTACTAATGGCTCTCTTTGTTGGCATGTAAAATGGATGAGCATTGGTGCGCTGTGACTTTTTAAAGTGGAGCTGCATTCATTAGCTATGGAAATGGGTTTTGGGCCAAATGAAGGGGAGGGGGGGGGGTTCAGTGGTGCATTAGATCTGCCTAACGCTAATGGACCTCGCCTCGCAGGCAGAGTAAGTACACTCAGACCCACACTCACACAGACTAATGAATGCACACACGCGTGCAAAGACGCACAAATGCACACTTCACATTCACTGATGGATGTCCCTCCAAATTTGAACATGAGTGTGCATGTTTGTGTGTGTGTGTGTGTGTGTGTGTGTATGTGTATGTGTGTGTGTGTGTTTGTCCTTACAGGCAGTGGGTTGTAGTAGGCTGGTCCCAGAGTTGTGTCTCTGGGCGGGGGCTGCTGCTTGCAGAGCACACCCTGGGTGTCCTCCTCATAGCCATAGGCTTGGCATGGAGAGGGAATGGATGGGATATCTGAGTGATGAACGAGACGGAGACCGTTAGGCGCCGCCTGCAGGCCCTGCACAGAGAGAACAGGAGAGAAAAAGACGGGGATGGGCAGGGAGGGAGAGGGGGAAGAGTATCAGGGATGTCCCAGCTTACAAACCAGCCAAAGGCAGCCGAGCACTGCCTGGAGCCAATATAGAGAGAGGGAGGATGAGACAGACAGGGAAGGAGGGAAGGAGGAGAGGTGGCAGCCAGGGTGGGGGAGTTGGAATGGAGGAAGAAAGAGGGACAGAGGGAGCTGGAAAGAGACAGAGAGCGATGGCATAAGGGATGTTGGATATCTACAGAGAGAATGGAGAATGAATCCAAGTCTCTCAACAGCACATGAAAGCTATTCTACTTACTCTGCTTCATTAAAGTGGAAGTAATGGCTGATTTATACCTGTGCATCGAACTGTCAGTGTAGCCATGCTGTACCTGTCTAGGGCGGTGAATGCAAGTTTTTATTAATTCCATGCTAACAAAGGACAGACACAAAACAGAAGCCATCATGTTTACATTCTCAGAGAGAGAGTCCAGACAGAGAGTCTGATACATTTGTGGTGTCAAAACCAATATATATTTCTTGGTATTAATTTACAATCTTAATATTTTGGGGAAATGAATGAACATATTTGGGAACGTCCTGAACACATCATCTCTCTTTGGCTGGCTGCATCTTGTCTTTACTATAAAATGGAAATCAACCGAAACAAGGTGGATTTAATACAAAGTGACTTAGCAGACCAGTCAGCTCTTATGTTCTTGTGTCACCCTATGCACAATTATATTTTTCGGAGAGGTGCAAGTAAACTATGTCGAGAGCCTCTACAAGCTACACAGGAGCTACAGCGAAACTAGGCATTTTGACACAGAAGTATAAACTGGCCTTAAGGTGTAATGCTGACAGGACTGGAGGTGCTCACCTTTAAAAGGACAGGACAGGGAGATATTTGGGCTGCCAGTGTCTTAAGATAACGAAACACAGGACATTTTTTGTGGCAAATTTAGGGCAGATTCTGACAGTTGGAAATGGATGAACTGGCACAGACTGTTGCCATCGCTGTCATTTTACTAACAATGAAGAATATCCTCTTTTATAACCTTTTCCTACTAGCAACCAACAGCTAGTTAGTTTAAATGACCTCTCCTGACCAGTTTTCTTGTCTCTGATTGGCTGAAGTTTAACCATTGCCAGCAAAACTTGCTTTCTGATCTTGCTCTGCAAGATTTCCAACTGATAAATTGTCTTCAGTGAGAGCACACTGCCAGCAAAAATTGAGGGCAAATTTTGCCCTAAATTTGCCCCCCAAAATTGCCCATGTATCATCAGCTTTAGGATGATGATGCATGGGGTAAAAAGCATCTCAGCCAAGTTAGACAAGCTTATACTGCATCCAGCAAGGACGAGGACTGCCAACATATGGACAACATAATGGGCTGGAAGGAACAAAGCTGTAATAAATGACTGTCAGTTACTGAAACTGCCCTTGCCCTCACAGCTTCACAGCTGAAATACCCACCACTTTGCTGCCGAGCCTCGCAGCAGGCCCTGCGTTAGCCGAAGTAGTCCTCAGTGTGCTGCCTGAGGTGGGCAGGACATTGTAGGCCCCGGGGCCTGGAACCTCTGACACCACATCCTTAAAACGCTTGGAGCGATTCTGAAGACTTTGGCCACCCTGAATGTATGGCTGGAGGGAGAGGGAGAGAGAGAGAGAGAGAGAGAAGAGAGAGAGAGAGAGAGAGAATTGTTTATTAATGTGTTACTCCTCAACACACGAACCACACACAGCGCAAATTTCACAGAGCCCACAACAACACATCCATCTGAGGACCACTCCAAAGGAGCTGGGAGACACAGGTGAACCACAGTAAGCTACACAACAACAACAACAACAACAACAACAAAGCACAGACATCGAATAACATATAATTCAACACTATACACTCATAAAAGCTTGCCCTCCCCTGAGAATCTGGTCGACCTTCTCTCACTCTAATTTGGCTTCAAAAACTTCAACTCCTCCTTCATTCATTTGCTTAATAAATAGTTGTTGATGTTGTTGATTATGTTGATGGTGATTGATGATGATGATGATGATGATGATGACGATGATGATGATTATGTTTTTAAGTTCTATAAGGTGATACCAACTAGTTTTTCAGATCTATTGGACAGTCATCTCTGAATGGATGTTCCCCTGCCCATTTGCCCCACCCACAACCGCTCCCTGCTTCCCCTTCATTTGACCTCTGTGTGCTATATGGATACAACAAAGGGGGAGCAAACAACAGCATCAACCCTCTTGAGAGCAATTTAAAAGACATAAAACATACTCTCAGGATTTTCTCCACACTTATTTCCTTTTGACAATGACTTTAAACAGACCTGATTGATTGCAGATAAAACTATTTTGACCCCTTGAACTCCAATTTTCCTTTAAATTTCCCCTTAAAAAGCGTCAAAGTTAGAAAAAAAATGTCCATATTATACGACAATGTCACATACATATTCTGTATCTGCTGGCTGCAATGCTTCATTGAAGCTACATTATATTGAGTGAAATTTTCAAACCCAAGATGCCATTGTTTTATGGCTGCAGCATTACATCAAATAATATCTAGATGATCTTGTGCATCATTTTATCCACACTTCTCTGTAATTCAACAGGAAATGTTTTTGGAAACCTTGGGATCGCTACTAGAATTTAAAATGAAGTTCTGTGGGTTTGAACAAAGGTCAGCTTCCATGCAATGACAAACCCACTGATGAGAGCAGCATCAGTGGCTCAACCCAACCTGTGCCTTTGAGGTCCAATCTAACCGACCTTGACTTGTGAACTGTCATATTGTCCGGGTCCTGGCATGGCCTTGGCCTCACTGGACTGGTTGAACACGGAGCCCCTGTTGGCCAGTGACAGGAATGGAGCATAGCAATCTGCCAAATGAAAAACAATGGAATAAGTTATGTTGCTTTGTATTAAAATATGTTGTTAGAATTGTTAATAATTTGAAAACTTTGTATTTATGATGATGTCAAGGGTTTTCTCTGGTCAAAAGGGCCACTGCTACTGCTCCTTCACAGGATAGCATTTAAGTTCATTCAAGCAACGTCCGTTTTGGGGGAAAACAAATTAGGCGCTGTGTTAAGAGACTATCTTCAACGGGCAGATCTCTCAATTTAGAATGAAACTGGAAGAGACCATAGTTTTTCATGTGAAAACGGATCATAAGTCCTACCTGATTTGTTATGCTTGTATTGGATGACATCGTAAGATCCAGGGCCAACGCTGGATGGGGTGCTGCCTTCTGTTAGCAAGCTGACTCTTGGAGCACGTCCATACATTTTTGTTAATATTAAGCAGACAATTTACCAAAACATAAGATTTGCAAAGGTCCGCGTCATTTGGCCGTGAATCGACGCGTTGTTGTCATTTTTATACTTTTGTGTGACCCAAAAGTAAAAATTCCTTCACTGCCCTTTTCCACTTGTTGTACGAGTGCACTCTGGTGCTGTGCGTGCGTCGTTGCTTGGATACCACGTAACGCTCCAGTCTTACAGAATGACTGGAAATATTAAATAGATGAAACATACACATAGAAAATAGAAAGCGTTAATGAAATAGCATATTTTACGTATTTATATTTCCCCTCTATGTATAAAACAGCAATAACAATTTATTCCTGTAACTCAACCTATTAATTATTGTTACATGTACGGTTTTGCTGTAACGGTATTCCTCTAAAAATGCTTGGACTACAAAGATGCTTTCATTCTTGAGTTTTTTTGTTTTGTTTTGTTTTGTTTTTTTTGGCCTCAAGCCTCATGAAAGTTTAACCATGGTCCAATCCTACCATCTAGTGGGTGAATAAACTGTGACATTTACCCTACCTAAGTAGCCGAACCTTATTCAAAAAGGAAAATCCACCCAGAAACAGATTTGTAAGCAAAACTGTAATTTACCTAACTCCCCACAGCTTAGAGTTTGGCTAGGGAACCATAAAAATAGTTTGCCAAACCAACTTCACTCTGAAAATATAGCTCAATCCGATTAAAGTAGGCTATAACATAGGGTATAACAGCATTAACATATAAAGTTGTTAAAGCAATTTTCAGCAATTTAGCTTGCTCGTTGTTATGAGCAAATAGAATTGTTCCTGCATGTAGCAATATACTGTGCCGCTTTTTTTGTCATGATTTGCAGTCCTGTCCAGCACTGCTGTTTATAAACTTGCTTCTGCAACGCGAGAGAAACCCATGCAGGCTGCATTTTAATGTCAACACCCACACGTAGCAGCCTTGGCCTGGACACTGGCATAGGCCCTGAAATGCCACCCCACATTATGTAAAAGTGATTAACACGAACTGGAGGGGGGAAAAAAGCACACTAACACTGGTCATATCCAGGCTGCACTGGAGTACTGCCCTTTATTGCAATAATTTGTTGCCGTGACAGAGACAATGAGGAAAAGCAGGTTGATTCCCTACCCCTGGAGGGCAGCAGTACGCTTGAAATGCATGAGCCTGCCTCAAATTAACATGAAGAAAACTGCTGCCTTCCATTGGTATCGGAAATCTGATAAATACGAAGTGAATGCACATGAGCGACCAAAATAAAACCAAAATGAGACCTGGAAATAAGCCTGGAAATGTGAAATGTTCGAGTACCGCACTCAAGTCGTAAGGGAGGAAGGAAGGATCTTTATTGTTATTTGATTTCCACAGAAAACAGATAAAGCAATGAATGTAACTAACCTACTGTGTGCTATTGTTTGGAATCCCCTGTAAACAGTGTCAATGCATGTTAACACATTTTGTGTGCATTTACAGGCCTAAATTATACAATGCCTAATAATAAAGTAAAAAACACTGCATGCCTGATGCATATTTTGTCATTCTCCCACTGCATCACAAAGCAGCATTGTGTCGCATGGTTTTTAAAATAAAGTACCAACCACCAAAGGACTGCTTTTGTCTCACGGAAGTGTCTGATTGCACCACCAGCGGTAGTCACACTCAAGTGCGCGGAAGCAGCAGTTTACGACGGGCACGTGAAGGCAGCACCAGCCATCACTATCACTACAGCCAGTCCCACTGTCATTCCTCACCGAGGTGTCACTTTAGGCAGCTAAGTACCTGGTTTAATCTGCATTTTCTTGGACCATTTTGGCACAAATTTCTCTGTGACAACTCGGGGCCTTTGACGCTATGAAGGGAATCAGGCTTACTGTGGTTTTCTTGGTGCTTTTCGCGGCTCTGCTGTGTGCAGCCGAGGCGGCCAGGAGCAGGAAAGACTCCAGCAACCAGAACAGCTTCCGACGGGCGGCGAACGGCATCTACCAGACTCTGAGCAATGTTTTTGGAGAGGACAACATCAGGGGGTTGTACAAGGTGAGTGTGTTGCACATACCGTCAAGGTACAGCGCCGTTTTCAGCTCCCGCAGCTTGTAAATTCGGCACCAGCAGCATGGCGAACAGGAAATAAGCGCGCCCCGGCCTGGCCAACAAATTCACGGTTGCCATTTTGAAAAATTAGCCCTTACCCAATCTTAGCAGATGTCAGGTGATGTAGAGCTGATGTGAACGCACGAATGAAGTGTGTGCTTGGTGCAGTTTAACTCCAATACAGCGATTTGCATTGCAGTGCAATTTCATTCAAGTCAGTCTGTCAGTAGACTAGTGTATGGCACACTTGGCTTCATCTAATGTCACCTATCTCCAGCTGCACAGATGGCATAGCCCCATTGGCCCAGGCAGTAACAGCTGTTTCTACATGTCGATTTCAATCCGTAAATTACTTGAAAACCCATCTTGGCAAGGCAACGCGTTCAGTGGTAACCATTACATTGTGTCATTGGTCTGATTGCACTTCCTGCATCCAGAAACCTAATATTTTATCTCCTCTGCCAAAGCGAATTTACATTTTATCGGGCCTACATGTATGAATATTCACTTTGTGACTCAACACTGGAGACTTATGTTGAATGAGAGCTTGTAAAACGGACAGCATTTAAAATTGTCCCTACATGGAATGTTACAAGCAGACGTAATAAATTCTCACTGGTCTCTCAGCTTGTCTGCTTCATTGTTCAGTCAGTGCAATGGAGACTGACAGATCAAATTCCCTCTGACTCCTCTTCAAAGTCAAGGCCAGATTCAGGAGTGTCAGAGCTGATGAGCACAGATGTAGCTTAATCCTAAACTGTTGATGTTTAGTCTGCTAGCCAGCTGATGTTGACTGTCAAGCTGCATGGAATTAAAGTCTGCAGGCATAAATGATGTCTGCAAAGCATCTAGGTTCAAAAGTAAAGGAAATGACACCTACTTTTACAATACGGTTGATAACACTAAATCACTAAAGCTTTTTTGAAAGTTTGGTAACTTCAATTTTTAATTGAAAACAACACCCCTCTTGGTTAAGCCTCATTGACAAAGGGTACAACTATGTACCTTTTTACTAATGGTGTATTTTAGAGATATTGAATACACTTAAAATAACAACGTCATTTTGATAAAGGGGTGTATGCCATTTTGCAATACACTTCTTATTCTTATACACAGGCAGGCATCTGGCTAATGCAAAGTGATAGGCAAAGTGTTGTCTCGTTTAATCAGTCCTACTGATTACTCTTATATCTGCACCTCATTTTCCTGTCTGCAGCAAACTGAAATGAGAGCTCCAGATGGTACATAAAGTTACACATCGTGCCTCTCATAATCACTGTAGGTGTGCTCCTCTGAGCAGTTTGGCTGCGTAGGCAAACAGGCCCACATCTAGCCATGTATACTTGTGATCCAAAACTGATGTGCTAGGATACTGTGTCACTTATTCTAACAAAACCTGCCCTGTGATTCGATTACTGCCTTTCAGCTTCCAGTTTTTAATGCAGTCCATTCTACATTTCTGGGACTTGAGCAGCAAAACACAGAAAGAACTTTTGATAGCAACACTTTATGGAGAATAATTCAGTGACTCGATTTTTACTTCCCCATGAACTAGTTTTGTGACCTGTTCAAGATCTTAAAAAAGCCTCTGTAGTGGGTCCAGATCTACCATTTCTTTATTTGATGGCATTACTATCTGTAGTTGTTCGGCATCCCTCCTCCTTTATGTGTCAAATGGGCTCTCAAAGAAGAATTGGTAACAATGTTAAGGAAATAATATGCAACATTTTCAAATAACTGTTGGTTTTCTGCCCTGGTAATGTAACACAATAGTGCTATACTTAAATTTGCCTAAGCTTTAACATTTGCTGTTCTGAACACCCAGTGTTGGTTAGGTCTTCCTGGACACAGTCCTCTGATGCACAGGAAGTGATGCGTTTTACATTACTGGCTGCAGCCACAGTGGTATCTAATAAATAGAATTAGGTACTTAGCATGAGCAGCAATAGTCACAATGGCTGAACACACACAGAAAAGATCCTCTCCTGCAGAAAATTAAACTTCATCAGGAAATCCAAAGAAAACGTCCCAGCACCGGACACACTGCTATGATCTTTGGGAAGTGCAGTACAAAAACACCACAGCAGTGACCACTTGGCAACAAAGATGTTGCCAAACAAAAAAATTTAATGATTTTGGTGGCTTGCCAATTCAAGGCTATTTTAACTAGCAAAAATGTATGCCCTCACACCAATATTATTTTGAATGGGTAAGTATTGAGTTACAGTTGCCCTGTGGAAATCACAATCCTGATTAAGTTATCAGGGATATGCTGACCCAGGATTCAGAGACATAACCACATACAATGCATAGGCGACATATTTCTTTTGATTTTAGGTCTGTTTACATTATGGTGCTCTGAATTATCCTCCTGTGTCTTAGCTTCTCATAGCGCTAACCTGTCCAGAATACAGTGTAAATGTAAACATACATTAACCTCCATCTCCACTTTGTTCTGTAGTTCTTCTCGAAGACAACAGAGCGATTTGTCCATGGAGTGGACTCTTTCCTCGACACCATCTGGAAGGTTTGGACAGATCTGCTGGATGTGATGGGCATTGATTGTAAGTTTGACATGTTTAAGAATTGGATTCATGGCCTTTATTTTGTGTTGGAAATATCAGAAGACAGACAGACACAAAGAGAGAGAAATACATGAGATAGCTTGTACTTTGAACCCACATTACAACAATTGTGCTCAACTCTAACTGCTACCAGGATATACCAACTGCCTCCAGGCCAAGGATGGAACTTCTTGGTCAAGTTTGGACAACACTCATTCAGTCCTAACAGAAAATCCAGTTTACCATCTGTTTTTAATTTGTTGCTTGTCTGTGTTGACCAGTTCAGCTCACCATATGTATCCACAAGAAAAAGATTTCTTCTCCCTCCCTCCCTAACCTATTTTCTCTGTCCCTGTCTCATGTTTTTTATTATTTCTCTTTCTGTCTTCCCCCCACAGCTTCCAACCTCAGCCACTACTTCAGTCCCACATCCCTCACCAACTCCCCAGCACGTGCTCTGCTCCTGGTCGCCGCCGTACTCTTGGCCTACTGGTTCCTGTCCTTGTTCCTGGGGGGTTTCTTTTACCTGCTGCACGCCGTCTTTGGACGGTTCTTCTGGCTGGCACGCGTCGCCCTCTTTGCCCTGTCCTGCCTCTACATCCTGCAGAAGTTCGAGGGCGACCCCGAGCGTGCGGTGCTGCCACTGTGCTTCATCATGGCGGTGTACTTCATGACAGGCCCCGTGGGAGCGTACTGGCGTCGGGGAGGCGGGTCGGGCTCACTGGAAGAGAAAATCGACCACCTGGACACTCAGATCAGGCTGCTCAACATCAGGCTGAGCCGCGTGATAGACAGCCTGGAGCGCACCGGGGAGCAGTAGACTAGGGGGGAGGCAAGAAGAAGG
>OMKZ01026410.1:17088-27837 GCA_900302535.1 Neoniphon sammara
AAGAAGGGGGAGGGAGGTGGGTGATACTGATGAAGGGATACTGTAGAACCGGCTGCGTTTGATGTCAGTAAGTTTTTTCCTTCGTGGATCTGCAGCAACACAACAACTGGGTATGTAAACCTCTATTGTGAGATCTGGGGCAAAACTAAATTTGAAAATCTTTGGTTCTGCTTCATTTCAGCCACCAGGTACCTGAAAATCTTCAGAAGTGTGGACAGTTCAGGTGCAACTTATGTAAATCAAGCACGCCTATGTATTTTGTTTCTTTGTTTATTATTTTTTTATTTTTACATTTTTTTCCTTGTCTGAATTATTTGAAGTGTATTTGCTATGTCTGTGAAAAGGTACTAAGAAAGGAAACATTCATGTTTTTCTAAACGCAGACCTGATTCTATGCCTGTAAACTTTGGAGAAACTCCCGAGTTGGGTCAGAGTTTTTGGTATTTGGATGAGCATTCCCAAGGCTTGTGCTTAATGATTGAGCAAATTACATGTATGCTTGTTTGTTTTTATCCTTGTGAATATCCTGGGGGTTATGCATTTTAAACAGTTTGTCTACAGTTTTTTTTTTGTTTCTCCCTTTTGGAAACTATTGAAGTAGGACAGGGGTTGGGTGTTTGATGCGGGGGACAGATGCAGACACTGTATTTCTAAATATTTAAAATCCAGTCAGTGCTCAAGATGTTAGGTAATTGTTCTTAATAAGATTTATTTATTGCATTTTTCCGTCCAAACAGTGGAAATCATGTAGAAGTCTAGTCACTGCGTCATTTAGTCGTCATTCCATAGTAGCAATAGCTGATATCAGGACCTCTTTTTCTTGTGTGTGTTTGTGTGTATGAGCAGATGCATGTGGGTGACATACATGAATGTGAGCGCCTATGCGTGCGTAACGTTTGAGTGATGTGTGTTTGTGCATGTGTTAGCTTGTAAATGGAAAAGCACTGAATATTGTCCAGTCACCATCAGATTGAGAGAAAATGCAGACAGGCAGCAATATCTCAGGGACACAGACATAAAATATGTGGAATTGGAAAATAGATACCAACTGTATCAGAAATCATATCAGTAATTTACAGCACTTAATGATAAACGTGTGCACAATTTCCATTCCTATATCCTGTTGGGATTGCGAAGTTTGAGTCATATCTGACCGTCTTAACGGGTGGTGCTGTAAGGTGCTGCTCCAACATACGTCACAAGGGAAGTTTTGTCCTCTTCAGCCTGGTTTCACTGCAGCCCAACAGGGCTAGCAGGGGCGTTTTAGTCATCATCTGTGTCACTTGTCTTTCTAAATAATAAAGGCGGGTGATCGTTTCTGCAGGTTGCTGTTAAAATTCTTCATCCTCATTTACATCTAGAAGGAAAATTTTACCAACCATTGTAGGCAAATGTGTCCATTTTCAGACTGGGCATTAGGCACATTAAACACAGATTTAAAAGCACAGGCATACTACCCACACCAGTGGTTTAGAAACATCACTTTTAAATCCTTGAGGGAATTCAACCTTGTGCCCAGATATGACTTGGAGTCTGTCTTAATCCAACTAATCTACGTCTTTTTGAATTGCGATTTTTATGTGAGGTGAAAATTATATAAACTTGATTACAAGACAGTAGGTATGATGCCTTCAATCCCGTGGCAAAAGTATAAGCAGGTCCTATATTAAGCATTAGGTATTAAGCACTAGCCCTTGCAGCAGCCTGGTTCGATTACAGCCCTGGCCCTTTGCTGCATGACCAGGAGTATCCATGACATTAACATTGCATGGTTTCAAATCTCAATGTATAGAGATTAAATAAAAGGAGTAAATTCAGGGGTGGATTGAATTTGCTAATCTCCACATTGTACATTCTGTTAAGTTGTTTAATATAAGTAAATGATGAAGGCTTTTACCAACAATTTAATGATAATTTGCTAGCAGCCTGATTGATATTTGCAGTATATAATGTTCAGTTTATGACTGACGTAGTGCTTCAAACACATGCTTTGTGTGTATGGCTGTCACCAACTCTAGTTTTTGATGGGTATTTTGCTATTTTGATCACCTCAGCCTTTTTTGTTGGTTTCTTTTACATTTGTCATGTACTGATCTAAGGGATTAGGTGCCTGTTACCTTTTTTTTTTTTTTGGTTTGTTTGTCTTTTAACTCCATTCACTTTGATGTTCACCGCAAAATGTACAGCTCTGGAAAATTAAGAGACCATATCGCAACATGCAAATTTTCAGCTTCACGGTTCATGGGTGTCTTTGTAAAAGCAAACTATTGACCACGTTTTATGGTAACGTCATGCAAAAATCTCGCAAATTGAATAGTGCACGTTAAACATGTTTATACCCATAAGTAAATCAAAAATAAAAATGTCTTTGCTCAGGATTCAGCAGCCAATTTTTAGAGGAACTTATTCTTTGTCACAGCTGTGATGCGTTTCAGCACATTCAGTCAATACCAAATCGATACCTCATTAAGCTGAATCAAGTGTTCTTGTGGTGGAATTTAACAAATACACAAAATGGCTGGGGTGCCTCCAAGAAGGGTTTGGGAACCACTGTAATAGAAAAATATCGCTATTCACAAAATATGGGGTGCTTTTAAAAATTTTCCAGAGCTGTATATCTATACCTTATACTTATTCCCCCTTGCACTAGTTTTAAAACGATTAATGTATTAAATTGATCTGCTAGAATCTGGATTGTGTAATGATAGTGATAAATACATAGAATAGATGTTTTTATATACTGTAAGTGACCCTAATGCTGTGTGACTTTAAAAACAACAACAAAATATTAAGTTGGTTTCGATATCTTGTCAAATAAGAGTTATTTCATAAGGTTGGGACACTGAAGTCCTCATGAGAATGTCAGTAACGTTGCAGGGTAGCTGAGCTGGAGCAATGAGATATAATGGGTGAAGTAACAGGAACAGAGAGTGTGACACTACTAAGGCCAAAGAACTTAACAGTATTTAACTTTAACCCCTTGTCACCTGAGTCGATCAACTCCCCAGCAACTACTAAAATGTTGATTGTACAGTTTGTTGTGTTGTGGGCTGCATTTTCCCGCCATCTGTCATCAGTATAACAAGTTTGCAGAAATAAATTTCCTCTTCCTTGAGGAGAAACCCCACAGTGCCCCAGCACCACAGTGGGCTACCATGGTTTAACACCAAAGCCAATGATGCACAGATTTCTGAAACTATGAAGCACTAACTGCATATATGTAATCATGACCATAAAAAAATCACCATGGTTAGATGACCACATGCCAAATATCAACTGGCATGTGTTTCATAGTAAGACCACTGGAGGACACTACACTGTTTATGACACGCCCTCCCCATGGCTGAGCTCGGATTGTCAAACATAACAAGACCTTGTCTTGCCTTTCTTGTTTTCCTTGACCTAATATTATAGGACATGAGACTAGGTGTCAACAAAATGTGTTTTCAGAGGTTTGAATACGCATAGTCTTAATTTGTGTGGACTGCCTGTAATTCTCTATTTTAGAAGATTTTATTAGTCAAAATATATCCACTTTGTCCTCTGCTGTAATGCCCAAGTAGCTAGTTTCTGGCCATATAGCCAACGCAGTTTGGAAATTTCTTGCATGCCATATGTACTGTTTTTGTATGCCTAAAATGCTACACTCTATATACCCTCCATACTGTATCTTGACTTTTTTATCTTGTCATGTTCTGCTGATTGTGAACATTTGAATGTTAGCATTTTATTCAGTCAAGTAGCTTGTAATTCATTATAGTGGGGACTGTGTGAATATTTCAATGAGTCTTATTTTTCTGTATGATTGGAGGTAACATTTGCACTGATTACTGTACTGTATAGACCAAATTATCACATTCACAGAGGGCAGGTTCACACTACAAGACTGAGGCCCAACTGGACACAAGCAGAAATCAATGCAAATCCCATCCTGTTTTCTCATCTCCAAGCCTCGCTGTCCCTCTAGTGATCTTAGCAGCAGTCTGAACATTTTAGAACAGTCAAATAAAGAAATCGATATAACAATAGGAAAAGTTTGTTACAAAATATAAATTTATCAAGGTAGTTGAAGCTGCAGTAAGAAAAGTGGACAGCCTGGATGATTTGAAAGAGGGGCGACAGAGCTGATTTTTGTGGGATAAAGACACATTTGCTTGGAGAATGTAGGAATCACTAGTCTGAGTACGATTTAAAAAAAAAAAAAAAAAAAAAAGACGTCACAAGTCTTGAGTGGCCAGTATGTTTCATCAGGGTGCTTGAGAAACCCTGGCATCCTCTGTAGAAATAGCAATTCATTCTTTCCTGTTGAAACCAGTCCTAGAAACATCTGCTCTGATGTCCTGTCTTACACTGGGAACTCATTTGAATTGTGATGGTCACAGAGGGACAGAGTTATTTATCACTTTTTGAGGCTGTTTCCTGGAGATGTTTGACATGGCAGTTGCTTGACACGCTTGTCAAAGAAGACCTGTAATAGTTTGACTCCTTCAGCCATCTTGGTGTTCAATCATGACATCTTGTAGTGTGTATCCACCCTCACAGTCTGTAGCCAATAACTTGTGTATGTAATTACAGATGATGCTATGTGTGATTCATGAAGGTATTAAGTGAGTAGTAATGATAATGTATGTTGTTATTGAGGAAGGATGACTTCACCTGGCTTGCCAGTGCATCTCAGCACTAAGATCATATTGGTGCTATTGTAAGTCAGTGGATGATTTTGCAAAGTGATTTTGAGGGCCCCAGCTCTCACTGATGGGTGTTTATTGTATTAAATTTAAGTGTCAGATAATAATGTGTGATATTTCCATTGCATGTTGAAGGAAAGTTTCAGGATTTCAACTATCAGACCCTGTTTCTGCCCATTGAAAAGTTAACACTGGTGTTTGTTCAGAGAAAAGAAAACCAGGAATGGAACTATTTCTCTTCTAATTGTATATAGATCATATGTTAAGTGTTGAACAGTCATTACTTATTTTTGCAGTTTTTAGCATATTGAAGTAAATGGACTGGCATGCATGGATGCAGCATCCTTTTAAATGGTTTCATTTGCCATTGCCTAACAAATGCTAACAAGTTGGTGATGTAATTTTCTCAGACAAAAACACCAGCATGAAAATATTTCAGTGTTCTAACAGGGCGTGTGAACCTTCCCTTTCAAATCATATAAGAAATTCTTTGTTCCTGAAGTTGCCACTAGATGTCCTCAGTTACCACTTGAGTTAACCACTTGGATACCAAAAGAAGTCAGTGCAAACTTGTGTTGGCGTTTGTGCTTCTTGGCATTGCCAGCTGAAAGATTTAATTGTACACTCAGATTATTATATTCATTCTCTGTTGAGACTGTACGTCTTCTGAACGACTTTAGTCATTACATAAAGACAGTGATGTATTACGCTTACTCTACCCATGTAGCCTGCTCTTGATGTGCTGTGCCAACAATGTATGTTTTTGCTCTCATTTCAGGCAGTTATGTGCATCTGTTCAAGACTTGAGTAGAGGATGTAGATCTGTTTTTGATTTGTTTTGCTTTTGTTTGTTTTTTTCATTTCTCTACTTGACGTTTTTAGACAATTTTCTATCTGAATATTTTCTGTACTTAAGTGATGTGGGGAGCGCCAAACCCTTCTGCCTGCCTGTTGTCTAGTATGTGTGTGTGTGTGTGTGTGTGTGCGCGTGCTGCGTGCCTGTGTGTCATGTGTTGGTGCATGGTGGTGGGTGAATGGTTGTGCGTGCATGAGTGCCTGTGTGTCATGTGTTGGTACATGGTGGTGGGTAAATGGTTCTTTCAAAAGAGTTGTTTTACAATGAAAATGAGGTCCAGATTTGAATAAATGAAACTTAAACACCAATGAATTCTGTGTTCAATTTCTTTGAACCAGGGCTACAACTCTTAGACATTCTGGGTCTTAAATGGATGTGACATCCCAGTTAAGTGTGTGTGTGTGTGTGTGTGTGTGTGTGTGTGTGTGTGCGTGTGCGTGTGTGCGTGCGCACGTGCACACACACACACACACTGATCTTGAAATACTTAGATATCATCTCAGGATTTTGAAAAATCTGAGTCAACACGAGCAAAGGGTCAAAATCCCCATTTGGTAGGGTAAGGTTTCTAAAATATAGAAACATGTAGAGTCAAATTTCAGTTGCGCACACATTTATAAAATCTGGACTTCACTAAACATCCTCCTGTGATTTAAGTGACTATTTTGTGAAGTCCAAATTCCAAGTACAGGGTGCGCAAGTCCATGCAAGCAACAAGCTCCTCTATCCTGTCTCAAGATGTTGAATTTGTGACTTGAATCCAATTCAGGAAGTCTAAGCCCCATTTCTTTTAACTTAGCCCTCTTTATGAAAAAAAATCTATATCAGTCTGTGACTGCCCTCCAATATGATGCAGTTTGTTTGGTTATATAGAATATGCTTAACCTGAATTGATTGAAATGCAACATCTTGATTGGACTGTACAGTTTATTTTCCTGTGATTCAATGGAGAGTTGTGGTGATCCATGGTGTAAATGTTGAAAGGTGTAACAAAAGGGAAGAATAACATCATCAGCAGACATGCTTTCAGACTTTTAAGCTGTGGGTCCAGAGATCCAACAGAAAAAGACAGGAGGGTAATATATTCATTTATTTTTTGAATGAATATATGGAGGTCTTTCTCATGATAGGCAGAATTGTTATGAAGAATAAAAGATGTAAAGGAGCACATTTATGTATTATATCATGTTAAAAATATAAAGCTGTAACCAAGTGAAAAAACTCAATCTCAAAGATTTACTACTCAATATTTAAATGTCTTAAAAATACATTTATTGTTTTAGCATTATGTATCAAATACAGATGGATAAAATCTGATCAGTTGGAGACATTCTTAAGTCATTTAGAGTAAATAATTCCAAATTTAACTAAGCAGCAAATCTTTACAAAATAAATGTCTTTGGTTCCATAATGTTCTTCTACTTAGGAAGAAGAATTAGTTTTTTTTTTTTTTTTTACATATCTTAATTTGTACTCCCCCTTATTGCCAAAGACACATGTCACAGTCCACTAGGTTTTCTTTCTGTTTGTGTTTCACATCTAGGCTGTTATGTTTTCCTGTTACGTTTCTTGTCTGTTCTCAACAATGTACAGCTGGTAAGCCCTTCTGAGGAAAAGTCAAGTATTAAGCCAATGATGTCTTCAGATAAATATCCATGTGAGTGCATTTTGAGTCAAAAGAGAGTATAAAACCTCTTTTATCTTTAACTCTGAATACACACAATTGAATTTAGACTCTTAAGGTAATGACATGTGAATACATCATTCAGCTAAAAACAAAGCGTGTTTACAATACATTCTGTGCCAGAAGTATTTAATTGTTCTACTAGTTGACAGATTAACGCTAGCACAACTCAAAAGTTACTTTCATTGACATTAACAATTATTGGCGGTGCTATTATTGGCGAGTCTGCATGATGATCCCTAGTTAAAGAGCCTGTCTGTAGTCTGAAAAAGATGAACTGACAGAATTGTCATGTCCAGTCCTAGTGTTTCAAAAAAATTATTAAGGGTATTGTGGTATTTTTTCCCTTTCTTTTTCCTTCTAAAATCCATACTTAAAATAGTGATGCATTTGGGATACTATTTTGCCCCATTACACCATTTTGATTATGAAAAGGTAATGACAATAAGTAGCCATGGCAGTTGCATAAAATACCAGATTGTACCTACCAAATTAATATACATGAGGGAGTCGTCACACTCAGTAAAAAATTCTATTTGGCTTACAATTCCCTGTCAGAATTAGGCAGTGATGCGGGTTCCTCTGAGCATCTTCACAAATGGCTGACTCTCATTTTCTCAAAGTGTTCATTCACTCTTCAGTTCATTTTTCACCCACATGACAAGTGTGGGACTCTTAATACATGTTCATCAGACTTGTCCCAAGGCTTAGATGATTGTTTTCAAATTGAGAGGAGGTCTGGGGCTAAAAAAAGTTTAGAACCCTTGATCTTAACTACTAGACTTTCAAAAGCGCAGCCTAAAGTCAATATTTCAATACATCTCCTACAAAACTTGAGGATTCCCAGAAACCTGCGGTCAGCACCGTCAGCAGAAGCAATGCAACACAAGCATCAAACCCCTAGTCAGCTGCATCTGTCAGAAGTAAAGTGTAAACCTGAGAGTTAATCCCAGTTCAACGGGCTTGGTCCAAGAAGCCGGCACCCCCAGCGCAAGGATGATTTTAAAGTCTGTTCTCATCACCGGACAGATAAGTTGACCAGTGGGCCAATCTTCCAAAAACTGTTTCTTTATTTTTGATCCTCATGATGCTGTTGATGACACACATGATGGGCAAGGTGCTCTGTGGAGCGGGCGAGAGTGTTAAACGTCTTCTCCTCATTTTCCCTCCTATCAGTATACTGTAAACTGTTTAGTAAAGCAGAAATTCCTATTCAAATAATGTAAATTTGTACAAAAAACAAAAAAAAAAGCTTTCACACAATGTCCACATCCAATGGTGCTACTGCTTTCTCTTCTATCGGTTGTTTCCAGGTCAGCTTGGGCCAGATCAGGTACTTTAGGGTTTTCAGAATCGTGCCACCACCTTAAGGTCCAGTCCACCATGTCCACCTGAACCCGCCCCAGAGCCGTGAGCCTGGCTCGATCCCTGGCCCACCTGGATAAGGTGGAGGCCGGTGTTGAAGCTGGCACACAGCAGATTGGTGGGGTCACTGGGAGCCAGAGAAACCAATGGACCAGAACCATCCAGAGTCAAAGTCCCTAAACAGACTGGAGGAGAGGGAGGGACAGGGGACAGTCACTGCATGATACTCCACATACATATGCAAACATATGTATACAGGCTGCAGGCTAAGGTATGGCTCTGTGCATGTGTGTATGCTGTAATGTTTTGAGCGTATGCTTACATTTTAAGTGTGTGTCTTTCTCTGTCTGTGTGTCTCTATCCATGAGTGTGTGTGTGTGTCTGTGTCTGTGTGTGTGTTACCTGCTGTGTTCTGATCCCAGATTCTGACAGAGCTGTCGTGGGAGGAGGTTGCCACCCGGGCAATGCCACCAGGATCAGTAGGCAGAAACATACAGCAGGCTGTAGTCTGGAGATGTCCTCTGTATTCCACAACCTTACAGCCAGGCTGACGCAGGTCCCACAGCTAGCACACACACACACACACACACACACACACACACACACACACACACACACACACATATATATACATAACTCCATTGAGCACAAATAATAATGTAAAGACTCAAGAGTGTCAGAAAAAGGCATTAGACACCCAAGAGTTTGTGCTGGAATTTTTTTTTTTTTTTTGCCAGAAATTGTCAAGATTCTGATTCAGGGTGGAGTGAATTATATGAAACACCAATAAGTGTGGAAACAGCATTATGTGCCTTGCCCAAAGGCTGAAACACAAATGCAAATGAACAGATACAACTAGTGTGCAACTAGTGTGCTTGCAAACTGGCAACTATACACAGTACAAAAAATTAGCATTATTCTAACTAGCTTTATTACAGCACCATAACATACTGTGTCTAAAGTATTGTGGCAAAGGATCAAGGATCGAGCTCAGGGGGCACAGAGGGCCAGGACTGGCTAGGCAATGAGGCAACCTACACTGAAGCAGGTAGCCTACATAGAATTTGGATATGTGGACAACCCCCAAACTTATCCACAGACCGTCACACACACAGTCGCAGTGCTCTCACCGTGGCCTCACAGCCTTGGCCTCCGAAGCCATTGCTGCTGGACACCAGGTAGTGTCCATTTGAAGAAACGTCACAGTACGTCTGAATGTATTGCTTGGCTGGAAAAGTATTGGTCACCTGCCATGTACGGCTGTCCCACACCCTGCAGGCATGTACACATTACTTTAGGCATGCATGTATACATGTAGGCAAGCACATATGTGCAGGCATATACATCTACAGACACACACAAACAAACAAATTTCTATAACTAGGAAAAAAACTTTTTGATTAACTAATAAGTAAATAACATCGGCTCTGGGCAAATGAAAATCTAAAGTTGTAAGTTCCCATGTGATGGGCATGATTTTTAGGCTTTTAGGAACATAGTGTGGTTGTTAAATGACAGCAGTGTTTATCAGGACCACAGTGCTGTTCAAGGAGAGCTGGTGTTCCAGACCCTCCTAACTCACAAATTAAGCACTGAGCCATGCTTCATACTTAATGGTTTTATGACTAAAGTGAAATATTTTCTGACTTAATTAGCTAGTGCATCACAAGGTCAGGGGAAGTGGAAGAGGGTGAGTGAAAGTTGAGCAGGTCAGCATCAGGGACAGAGCTATAGAGCAAAAATAGGCAGTGTCACAGGAGATCTATTTCCCAGTTCACGTGTGGCAGCAGACTGCGACCTGGACTCACCTGTGACCGATTAGCACCCAGAGCTAGAGGCTATTTAACCTCTTCCCTCCTAACCTTTCCCTCACACAGGGGCAGCTCTAGGGTATGAACAGCCACTATCTGTTCTACACTGGTATCCCAGCACTCGTGGTTTGGAGCAACACTGAGAGCTCAGTCTCAGTGTATGAGCTCTGGATAATGCAAATGCATAACCAGATGAATCCTCACTGCCTCTTTCATCCTCTCCATTGTTCTAACCACCAAGACGTGGCCAATGGTGACAACGGAGCAGCGCACTTATCTTAGGGAACTTGATAAGACCTCTACTTTTTTCCTTTTTTTTTTTTTTTTTTTTTTTTTTAATCACGG
>OMKZ01026412.1:0-10731 GCA_900302535.1 Neoniphon sammara
TGCAACTTCAAAAACAAGGTCATGGAATATCCAGAGAGGAATCAACGGAGAGCAAGAGAGTAGGAACAGAAATGAAAGATCCCCTTCCTCCTCCCTCCTTCCTCCTGCTTCCCTTGCAGTGTGTGAGTCAGCAGGAGGCAGCCTGCAGCACGCAGCACACACAAGTGCTGGCACACACACACACACACACACACACACACACACACACACACACACACACACACACAGATGCACACGCAGAAAAATGCTCAGACACAACATAGATGCATGTATATACAGATGTTCCTGATGCGGCATCAGTTACCCTGAGACACTGGCAGCAGGAGAGCTTGTTGTAATTTCTACAAAACAAAACCCATAGTTTGTGTGTCTATCTGTGCCTGCAATCACATAAACATGTATGTGTGTGTGTGTGTGTGTGTGTGTGTGCATGCAAGAGCGTACAAGGACTGATAATCACCCCCAGTTGTGATCGAACAAATCAACACAAAGCATCTCTCCTCTTGAGTAGGAAACCTTATTCTGACCCTTTCTTTGCCATGCATTATTAATAAGGCTTCTAGTTAAGGAACTGGCTCTGGTGAGCAGAACAGTGGTCACACATTAGCGCTGCACTTGCATTGGGGATTTAAAATACTAACCATTGCAAAGGGGAAAAAGCATTTGTGTTTTTGCAATCTTAAAAGACCATGAAGGTCTTTTTTTTTTTCTTCTTTTCCCTGTTTTGCATGTTTTGAGAATTTGCTACAATTCATGTACACTACATAACTACATAACTACCGGCCATTTCCCAAAGCATACCTTGCTATTAAAGGTGTTGGAAAGTGTTTTCCTACCTGCCAGGGATCCATTGCTTCTTATTCCTTTCATATGGTGCAAACATCAACTTGCAGAGCCTTAAAATTTGGCTTGAGATATGTAATCCATCACAGTAAACAACCTGCCCAGTTTATTTTTGTCAGTTACTTTATCACTGCGTGGTGATTTAGTTTAATGTCTGCACTGGTTTGAAAAGTCTGATGAAAGTACTACTTTCACTTGTTGTTGGAGCACAAAATCAAACAAAGAGGACAAATGCTACACAAAAGTCATGAAAAGGATGCTGTAAATTTGGCTTGCACTTGCTTTAAAAAAAAAACTATGGCAGTTAGTCTGGCTGACTACCAAGTTAGAAATTTGTTTACCCAATTTAGTGGATAGCACATGAATGCACCGTTCCTGTCTATCGTACTTGGAAATGCTCTCCATGCAGAGAAACCTAAAAAATACTGGTATGGTCCTTTAAAAACAAATGTGAAATCTGCACTGCATGTTAAGCTAATAAGAGACAAATGCATTTCCTTTGTCCTTCCACAGACATTTCACTACACTTAATGAGAAAGAGGGAGGCAGAGATCTGTAAGATATTTTCACCCTTACATATGTCCTCATACATATATGCATGATTGTACATGCCATGTCACAACTATTCATCTAAGCTCACAAATAGAGCAACAGATCACTAAATACATATTGAATATACGCATGTGGCATCACATTAATCAGCTAATTGCTTCTTGTCTTGGTTACTTACTGCACATACTAATGCTAATGTTGTTGTGTCAGCTTAGAGCCATTTCTTCCGTGATGAAGATCTGCAAAGTCTGTCTGCATGTCATACCCATACAGCAAAACTGTCAGTGTAAATCTGAGTCTAGCACTGTAAAAATCAACACTCTGCCAGTGTTTATATAAGTCCACACCCATCAGAGTTATTATAACACTTCTGATAGTTTTGAGCACCTGCCCCAGAGCCATATCAGCTCCATGAGTGAACAAACAACTGTCAACACTTGTCAACTCAAAATAATTGTCACTGAAAAATCAATACTTATTAACACAGGGAAATTTGCTGTGCCAGGTCTAAGTCCTCTGTATGTTTCTCTTTTACTGCCATCCATTTGTATAGCCATGTCATTACGTGTTAATGGGCTTTCCTCTGATGCTAGAGCGGAGTAGAGAGACGGGGGCTGTGGTGGAGAGAACAGGAGAACCATTTGATGTTTGCCAGTTGAAAGAATAAGCCTTCCTTTGGGTTGTGCTTTCCACAGAGGCATGCTGGGATTGAAAGAGCGCTTGCCCAGGGCTAAAGGGGATTTTTGGTGGGCGTCACACATCCAATTACCTCGGTAGCATCACAGAAATCCACGGTGAATACACACACAAACATGCTGCCACACACACACACACACACACACACACACACACACACACACACACACACACACACGTACACAGTCAAAGATACCCACTGCAGGAGGCTCTCACCGCAGAGAGGCTGCAGCCAAATTTCACTATTCTGCTGCTGCTGGATCGGCTGCTGAGGAATTCATGAATTTTATCAACATGTGTTGATATGTGGCTCATCGTATAAATATGAGGATAGCAATATGGAAACACCACATAGGTTCCACCTCTTTGGAGTGCATTACTGATGCATTCAGAAAAGCTATTAGTGAATTTGCATGGGCTGTTTTGATGAGCCAAGCGGACCTGTGGATCTATTAACATGACGGTGTTTATTGATGCATTTTGAAGGGGTTTGGAGGTCTTCTGCTCAGTGGCAAAAGCGGAGGATTTTATCTGTTTTCATGTCCCTGCCACCAAACTGCGCATCAGCACACCAAACACGTAGGCCTCCCAAACCAAACTAATTTAAAACACAACATCCTGAAATTAATGCATACAGAATTTTTCACTTTACCTCCACTGGGTAATAACTCTAACATTTCCCTTTTCCTTAAAACAGGAGCCCCAAGGCCAGTGGGAAATCATATTTCAATAGACATTACTATAGAATCGATTTTGTGGTATACTTATACAAGATTCGTCACTTCGTTTAATGCCATGATGAAATTCCCTGGAGCACCACTTTTCTTTTATTGAATCTGATAAATCTCTGATGTCGATGTAGTGAATGGAGCTTAACTCACCACTCTCACACAGGGAAATGACTGTACATTTGGTGGAGACACCTTACATACAACAAATTTTCACCCGGTGATGCATAGTAAAAAAGTTTTCTGTCAGAGTGGGCGCACTCTTGTCTGCACCGCTTATCTTAAAAAATAAAGGTCATGGTGACGTCTTTATCCGAGCGACGCGGAGTGTTTTATCTTGTCGGCCTTGCACTGGAAGGTTTTAGCGACATCACCAAGCCAACAGCTTAGGATATCGTTTTTCTTTCAAAATCATTTGTGCAGCTGTTTCGATTCTGTTGCCATTCACCTTTTGGTTTGAACTCAGTCTTTGCAAAACAGTATTCAGAATGAGTGTTTCAGCATATGCATTCAGGGAGCGATACGAGTGTTCTTGAGATCCCAAGGACTGGCAGGGCAGTCTCCAAACAACCAAGTATAGATCTCCTATTGACCTGCAATTTCAAACAATCAACCTTACCCAAATTGAGCCTGAAGGATAAAATCCACAGTGAGTGTGGCACTTAGCTTAAGAAAAAAAAAAAAATAAAGGCCAGTGCCATTCAGGAGAGCTTTCCTGCTCAGCACAGAAACCCTTGATTACAACCCAAGAGCAGACGGTTACAGACTCTGCGCACACACACATTTTAGCAAGCTCCTCAAGGCAACGGTCATCAATGGTCACTGAAGAGGGCTAACCAACCCATTCTTATTATCAAGATGTCTTAACTGATCAGAGATGAGGTTTCTCTGGAACACACCGAGAATCAAAAGAGTAAAAAATAAAATGGTGGGAAAGGAAAGGAGCAGTGCAGGCAGACAAAGCAATGTGGTTGGAAATGAAGAGAAGCAGAAATAGTGAAACAGAGGAGGTCAGTCAGAGTTGTGAATTTGGCATTTGAGGAAGTCTCTCCAGGCTCCACAGTAATCCTCAAACAAAACTAAATAACTGACGTCAAAGTAGAGTACAAGGGACTGCCAACTGTGTGTTTGTGTTTGGGCAAATGTGAGTTTGTGCGAGTGCATAGAGAGCAATTTTTTTTTCTCAGTGTCTTGCGCCATTCTGTGGTGCACCATGCAAAATGTGTCTCCTTTAATTGAATTTTTCCATTTTTGATTCCATTTAATTGAGTTTTCCATTCTGTTCCATTACCCTCCACTTTCTGTGTCACTGTGGCACAAATTGTCTTGACATATCCCTGTTTGCTTATTTATGAACTGTCTCACTGTGTGCCACATACAGTTCAACAAGGTGAGATGCAGGAGTGGAAGTAACTAATAACTTTTTAGTAAATTGTAAAGTACTTGTGCTTGTTCAGTAATTCTACTTTTACTTAAGTGTATTTTTTGCTCAAGCTCACTACATTTTAAATCATGTCCATTACAGAATATGCATGTGACAAACTGACAAATTGTCTTCCACAGTGAACAGTCAGCCAGCAGGGATGAGAAGAGGGATTTTGTATTTTCCAAACCTCCAATCAAAAAAAGAAAGAAATAAAGAAGGAAAGAACTAAAGAAAAGAAAAAGAAAGAAGAAACCTTTGTACTCTTTTAGATTTGCATGGAAAATGTCACACCAAAGTTATTGTTCCTATAAAGTACCTAAGTAACTTTTACTCTTGAGTACATTTTAAATGAGCTAGTTTTTAATTTTACTTAAATAGATGGTTACAGAGGTGCTTCTATTTAAGTAAAAATATTAGCTAAGTAACAATTCCTCTACCTGAGTATCAATTTGTAGTACTCTTCCCACCAGTGGTGAGAGGAGATGAAATTAAACTTTAATGAGGACATACATCAGAAATCCAAAGCATAGAATGACTACTGCATACTGTAAAATTTCACCATACACTAGTAATTCATAATTAATTAGCAGTCAGACTTCAATTGATGCATTTATATGCAAAGTACAGAATGCATTTGGTACAGCCTCATATTGGGTGCTTCATTGTTATAATCTAAACTCCAAACCAAATGATTTGATGTGCCTATCAAGCAAAACATTTGCATAAAAGATATAACAGTAACTACCTCAAAGAAAAAGAAAACCGTGCCATGAATAGTTAATGTAAGCTTTGTTGAGGCTAGGGGAAAAGGAACCAAATCAAGCGAGAATTTCACTGAAGGCAAAAAGCGTGGGCTGATTTTTCCTCTGTTTGTGGTGAGAGAGATGCTCTCTGAAAAGGAGCACACCTCTCACTGAGCAGACATGTGCAGCAGAGGAATCGGGTTGGGTCATGGGCAAGAGAACTGGATTGCTGATAATACTGAATGCCAAAGCTTGAATTTCAATGACGACCCACCAGACGGACTGGGAGAGCGTCAAACCACATAGCAAGTTTTTTTTTTTTTTTTCTCACTAATGCTGGATCGATTTGACTATTTTCTAATACCAATATTATTCTGAGCATCTGTTCCCTGTCTAAATATTATTTCAATAATCTAATTCCAAAATCTACACTGATATATCTCCTGGTTAAATGATCCTAACCTCGGGAGAGAGCAGAAAAGAAGAAGCCGCGTGACAACTCAAACATCTCTCCTGTATCACTGTTAGTGAAAGCTCAGCGGAGAGGCACTCTGCCTACTCTTGACAACTCTTCTTGCTTTGCCATAGGACACCATTAACTGACAGCATACGGCTTGAGGTTATCCCCGTGGGTGTTAAAGCCTCTGGGATGCAGCCTTTTGCGTCTGGGAGCAGATGTGAAGAAAGCCTGACACTAAAGAGATTAGCTCGTACATTGTGAATTACTCTTAGAAGAATATGGCTTCAGAGGCCATTGAGAGATACACAAAAACCCAAATAATGAAAAAGGCTCAGAATGTATATCTCTTCAAATAGGATAGGAGTTTAGTGAATGTAAAAGCAAGTGTAAAAGCACACGTAATGACTGCATCACATGTTCACTGACACTTTATGAGGCACGTTCAGCGTCCGCAAAGAGTCTGGCTCAGGCGGCCTGATGTGTGAATGCAGTGATAAATCACACTGCTGAATTAATATCTCAGCAAAGTGTTGGCCTAGATAGATGAAAAAGCACACACGCACACAGAAACGAGTGCAGATGCTCACACACGCACAAACGGCATGTTGATCTGTGTTGAATTTTACAGTGCAACAGCACAGCTCCTCACAGTCCACAGAGACTCGGTCTCCTAAAGCGAGGAGGGGAATGACATCAGAATACATCTGACAACAGGGGTACGTACAGCACGGATGAGAGTGTGTTTTTCGCGGTGCTTGTGTGTGCGTACAGGGCGGGGGTTGATATGACAGTAGCGGTGTGTGGGGGTGTCTGTATGTGCAGACCCCCTGCTGTCTCGCTGTTCGCGTTGGGTTTGAAGCTGGGAGCCTACTGAAGTCATTGTCAACACATTTACCTCAGCACTGTTCCTGCCTGTCAGCACAGCTTAAGCATTATTCACTGCAAAGATAAGTAGGCCCCTTCCTGTAGTTGCCTCACAGCAACTACAGAGAGGGGCCTACTGTGCATGAGGGCAGATGACAATCTCATCTGCTCTCATGCACAATTGCACGGCTGCTGCAAGGAGCTTTGGTTTCGGCAATCACTTCACATTTGTTTCAGTGATTGATTTCCTGGCATGTGAGGGGAAGGAGAGAATGAGTGAGTGGGTAGGCAGCGAAGGAGGGAGGGAAGGAGGGAGCGAGCAAGCAAGAGAGGGAGGGAGGCAACAGGGAAGTCAAGGGACGTGCAATGCCAGGCTCGCATACTGTCACCATGACAACAGACATCACTTCACAGGAGCAGCACTTAGGATGCCTGTGTGGGCTGGAGTGACATAGTTGAAGGCTGGCATTAGCCTCTTGTGGGTGCCGCATCGGACCAGTCCTCTCCTGGTGTGCTTTTTGCTTTATTTCTTCCACACTGCTGCTAAAAGGCGCCCTGTTGCTCTTGTCAGCTACCTATTGGGAAGGCTGTGTGATTTGTACTTTACACATTTAAATGCGGGCCCTGCCAGTTCGGTTTAACAAAGACAACTCAATTGACAGAAATGCATAAGGGAAGACACTGGGAGACAGATTCATATTCAATGAATCCCTTTCATCATTTACGTCACTTTGAAGTTTGTTAGCATGTATAATTCTCTGTGATTTTCAGTGGTGCCAGTCATAGAAATGATAACTCCTGCTTTGGCTACACATGACAGGCAGTTAAATGGATCCAGCTTATGCAGCTGTTCATTAGGGAAAAATCACTGGGGTGACCAAGCTAACTGATCATCGATCAGCAGAAAATCTAACACTCCAGCTGACATAAAGCAAATCTCAATCAATTTCATTTTCTCATTATTATTGTGATTATTGTAATAATTGCTGTTGCTATTTTCATTATCACTGCAAATTCAAACAACTTAATAATATTTTAAAAATCTAAATATCTGGACAACATACATGCATATTAAAAAAGAACTATAACCTTGCAGTAATATTTCAATTTCTAGGAGAAAATTACAATGTCTCTGAGGAATGTGAGAAAAAATAATTATGCAATGGAGGTTACTTACTGGTGAACACAAAATATGTTATTATTATCATAAAAGACTAGACTAAATAGAGGAGAATTTCTTAGAAGACACAGGGTTACACATGCCTGTGAATTAACACTGTGACCAGTCTTGGTCTCTGGAAGTAAAAACAAAGCAGAATTTTGACTTCATCTAGGGAGTAAAACTCATTGGATTTGCCCCATGTGTCTGCCAACTTAAGGAAATTAAAACTATTAGAAGAAATGAAATCACTACTGATAAAACACTCGCTGCTGAGCAACCTAACATTAGGAAGTCCAAACTTGACATTGAGAGGAAAATCTTGATCTAAATGATCAGGTTGACAAATGGCCGTTTTATTAGAGTTCCACTGAGGACAAAGGAACAAGTCCAATTCAAGCCTTCAATTCAGGCCTTCTCAGGAGAACAGAGGCAACATTAGACATAATTAAAAGTAAAAGTTATTTTTAATACTAAATACATTGGGGTACTGGCCTGATGTTTATATGCACCAGCAGCAGTGTAATGTAATGCCAGGTAGTGTGAATGTCTTTGTTTATGTGTATAGTCATATAGTCTTCACATGAATAATAACAACATGACTCATTAAGGCATAATTCCCTCCAGGAAATGAATAAACAAACGAATGAACAAATGATGAATGAATGAATGAATGAATGAATGAAAGAATGAATGAATAGATGAACGAAGTTAGAGCAGTAGTCTCAGCTTTCTGTCCCACGTACTGTACAGAACAGGACAGGTAGCTCAGGTTTGGGGATGTTGAGCTTAGCAGTTGAAGCTGCCAGGTTACAATAAGCTTCTTTGGTCCGCATTGGGGATTTGGCCTGGAATGATCCAGAGGTGAATTGTGTTCATGAACCAATTCAAATCCTCAAAGTAGAAGGCGAAAAGTATTGCAGCTGTTTGTGATGACGATGCATGCAAAGTAGAAAAGGCTGTGTTAGACTCACAATTTGGAAAGCACATCATCACGAAATATGTTGCATTCCCTGTTTATCTATGTCATACATTATTCATCTCAATTGTGTATGATCTTTGTACTGAATATATATATTAATAAACATTATGCATATTGAGGAATCTATTTTTACAACCTTGAAAAAGTGACTATGCTCTAAGAACAAAATGGCCATGCTCTGATCAAAATCATGTAAAGACTGTTCATGTCAGTAAAAAAGCAGAGTATGTTGCTTTTCCTACTGGTTTAAATCCCTGTGGAATTTCAATAGAATTGCTTATTTTTCTGTATAAGTGACATTATGGGAGTTGACACCCCTGCTCAAGTCCCTGCTACCACCCCCATGCGTGTTCACCAGCTGCCAAACTGTACACAGCTGCATCCTTCAAAATAGCAAAAGAGGCAGAGTGGGCGAAATTGAGAGCAGCATTAGTCTTCAAGCTTACACCCCCCCCATTCCCTGTTCTCTATTCCATTGTACCTCACAAGAACTAAGGCAATGTGACCTCTTGGGCATGCAGTTAAACAATGGGTCACAGAGATTCAATTAATTGGAATTGGTTATACTTGCCAGAATATTAAGTCTCGTTTTCTAACCTCCAGCAAAATAATAATAATAATTATTATTATTATTATTATTGTTGTTATTGCTATTATTATTATTATTATTAAAACACGTCCTTTCTTCAAATAGCTGCAATTTAGCGACTATTGTGACATTTCAGTCATAATAGTCCATTTGATGCTTTTTTAGCATTGCTCATACACTTCCTTCTTTACTGCCGGTCTTCTGTTGCATTCAAATCATGTTGCAGGAAGTGAAATAATGGGTATTTCTCGGTTCAGTTTGCAAGTGGAGTTTAAGAATCAACCATAAATGAACTACATAAGATGTTTCTCGTGTTTTGTGTTTTTGACTTTATGAGTGTATTTGTCAACATCAGTGGATTTGTTGCTGTGTTTACTGCTTGTGGTGTCGCATTTCCACAATTTGTTAATAAGTGGGAGATATCACAGCCAGCTAAAAAAAAAAAACAGCCCAAACAGCCAAATGTAATTACCGCTCGGAAGTTGACGTGCATGTTTTCTGACAGTCGGCAGTTCGTTTTTACAGAACATTCGATGAACACAACATCAGTGGTCTACTTGCCAATGAGCTCATTTCTGCTAAAAAAGCATACTTAATACCAAAATACACGCAGGTTTCAGGCAAGGGATAAACAGACATTGCATGTAGGAAACCCTCACCGCAGTATAAGTTTTTGTCTCAAGAGAAATGGATGTGTTTTAATCCCTTCTTGGATTCAGATATTGAGAGATTATCCATTGGCCCTGCATGTGAGTATTAGACAGCAGCGCTCCCAGCGACCTGCAGGTATGAAAGGTTCTACAGTGAAGTTAAATTTTTGTCAAAATCAGTCACCATAATGTCAAAAACTGGGAAATTAAGGCCCTGTTGGAAAATCAACAGAATTATCCTTTAACACTCATTACAAGTGGTGACACAACTATTTTTACAGTGTGCTGGAGTTTGGAAAGCACACCTTATATTCTGTTGAAAATAATTAGTTCCAATTAATTCAATTTCTGTGACCCACTGGAAAGCTGTGTGCTGATGAGGTCACATTACCAGTTTGCCCACTATTTGCCTCTTTTGCTATTCTAGCTAAATTACCTTTTTTTCTGAGATTTGAGCTTGATTTGACTGAGAATACTCACAACAGCAGGGGTACTTTAGTTGTGTTGGTACGAACTTAAAGTTAAACATTCTCTTTCCAGTGTATATTCAGTGTCAGTCTCAGAGGACTAGGTCCAAAGAGAACTGCCATTCGGTATGATTAAGTTGGCGCTATCTGAAGCCCCACCCAGGGGTATATAGTAATCCCCAATGTGCACTGCACACTGTTCAGCTACAACAAATTACCTCTACCGCAAAGTACCAAGCTGTATATGCTCATTCGCCTCTGACTGAAGCATATATAGATGTCCATCTACACTTACTCTCAAGGGAAAAGCAAGAGGGAGAGACCAAGAGAGACTGAAGCAGAGAGAGAGAGAGAGAGAGACAGAGAGATAGGAGAGAGAAGCAGAAGAAAGAGAGTTATCCGCTGTCTCATTACGGTGGGAAATGTGAGGGTCCCGATCCAAGGGAATGATGAAGGACTCTGTGGAGGAGGCCTCTGAGAACCAACAAAGACGGCTTTAGTTTCACTGGCAGAATGCATTTGCATAGCTTAGAAGCCAAAGCGTCTGAACCGGGGCTCATGAAAAGAAACCC
>OMKZ01026414.1:0-14486 GCA_900302535.1 Neoniphon sammara
ACAGACTCTTAAAAGCAGATTTGGGGAAGAGCTGAAGCTTTCTTTGATGCCCAGTGCACTAGAGTGTTTCAAAGATAATTAAATGTGAAAACCTGGTGTGTGTGCGTGTGTGTGTGTGTGAGCTAGTGTTTGGTCACATTAGGCACTACTCAGCACCATACATCAGGGCTGGCCCCTGGCATAGGTGATATAGGCAGTTGCCTAGGGCGCCACCATCAGGGGCGCCGCAATGGTCACTCCACCCCCTGATGGCCCTTAACTCGTGGTATTGTTTGTATAGATACAAATGTGTTTTCTTCTGTGGGCAGCTCCCCCTGGGTCCTTTAGCCTTGTTGATCTAAACCCTTTGGTATGTGTAGGCTGAATACATACTGTAGGCCCAGGACCATTTAGAGATTGGTAAGTAGAGTGCTTTGCAGCACCTGAGGTAACATTTTCATGCTTTCAGTAGCAATGCAGGATCCCTGTTAATCATGTTGTCTTTCATAGGTTCCTGCAGCTGCTGTTTTGCCTCCCCTAAATAGTGTTAGGAGCTTAATCTGTTAGTGATTCTCCTCCAGCTATGGAAGTCTAGGTGGGGCATAGGTATCGAGCCTCACTGGGCCTCATTGTAGCCCTGGTGGGGGTTAGCCACTTGGATGAGGTCCATCAACTGCATGCTGTGATTAAGAGCACTGGGCACCATTAAGGTTTGGTTTGCTGTGATTGTGTGTGTGTGTGTGTGTGTGTGTGTGTGCACCCCTGGACACTCTCCTTATAGAAGTAGTCTACCCCTCCTCCGGCCTCAACCACCTTAGGGTTTTTAATTAGTCTTTGTAATTATATTTATTTGTACTGAAACAGCTAGCTTGTTAAAACAATTTGTAGATGTAAATCTTGTAATAAATATATTTTTCCATTTACTCATTTTGCCATAGTCTGTTAATTTAGTATTGGTTTAAGTCCCTTTTTCTTCCAGCTCTCCTGGTTTTTAAGTAATCAATACAAGTTATTAGTTTATTTGGAAGCACATCTCTGTCTTTTGTTGGGATTGGGACTCATAATCTCGCCTAGGGCACCAAAATGGCTAGGGCCAGCCCTGCCATACATAATAGTTCCAAAGATGACAGAACAGTAGTCTCCTTGTAATTAGTTTCCTTGTAGGAGCATCAACGTCTGGTTGAGGAGAGAAGCAGACTGTGATGAACACAGTTTGCTTCTCTCTTCAACCAGATGTTGTCAAGTAAAGGAAACAGCCTCCCTAAAACACCAGTACTGTTAATACTGTAATGCTATTAAATGATTTTTGTTTTTAATAAGTGTTATATTGTGTCTATAGTATATCTCTTATATGAATAATCTTTGAACCTCTCACATAATATCTACGACCCAGCATTGTGAAAATCCAAATTGTTTGGCCCTGACAACAAAGTAGCAAAGACATTCAAACTGAAATTTTTAATTAGTAATAATTAGTTTATGCTGGAACAACTTGTCTTTACATGCACATTTTGACACTACCACTATTTGAATAAAATGATCCAATCTCCACAAAATTTTGCATATTTGGACTTTCTATATTATGGTTTGTACACAGACTTGGTAAATTCCACAGTGTTTGACTTTGACAATGAAGATGACCAAAGGAAGTGAAGCATAATTGTGGAGCATAATTTTTTAGCTTAAAGCTCAAATAACCAAACTTCACAGAAATTAATTTGGTTGTGGGGTTGGTCGCCCCAAACTGTGTGTCAGACCACATATGGTTGAGGTCAGAGATGTAGTGAAGGGTAAA
Organism: Neoniphon sammara; assembly: GCA_900302535.1. Lineage (NCBI taxonomy): Eukaryota > Metazoa > Chordata > Actinopteri > Holocentriformes > Holocentridae > Neoniphon > Neoniphon sammara. The sequence continues at coordinate 1,775 of OMKZ01026414.1, forward strand.
TGCAAATTAAACACCGTCAACCTGTTTAAATTTGTGTTATTGAGGTGTTTTACATGCCTCCCCTGGAGCGTTTATACACAATTACATAGGTTAGTATGCTCAGGTCTGGTTCCCTGCAGCACTTTCTCTTTTACAAACTCCTGGATCCCCTGTTTTGCCCCAAGCCTGAAACCATGAGCAGGTTGTTTTATCTTCTTGTGGGCAGGAGGCAGCTATCAACCCACCACCACCCACTTGACACAGGTGGGGATGAAAAAGAGGCGCTGAGTTGATGGTGGCACAAAAGCTGCTGCTGATTCTGTAGACAGACCAGACAGATGCATAAGATGGACATGAGACAGTATTTGAAATGTGATGCATGAGTTGATATTTTGTTGAACAAAATACCACCAAGTTAGTAGCTGTCATCTAGTGCTGGGCAAAATCAAAATGCTGGACAAAATCAAATATCACAAATTTTTTGACCGGATGATATTGTAGGGATGACTGCTGGTGCTTTCATAAGATATTTATTCATGTAGCCCTGGGGAATGGTGAGTGGCCAGGTTTACCCAAAAAGCTTATTATCCAATCACCAAGGGCTCCACACCCATAGGGCAGGAATCTATATACAGGCTTAGGTGAAGACAGCCATGCTGGCTTTGGGTCCTAGCTGCGGCCATCTTGGCCGTTTAGCCATAGAACAGTGGAGAGACACAGCTTTCAGCTGCCAAATTGCCAGGGGCACATTGTGTTTGGGAGAACACTGATCAAGAGACTGAGTGCTGAGAGCTGCTTGGGAGGACAGAATCAAGTGAACCTGTTGCTGGCTGCTGTTTTAAGCATCTGTTTTTGATTGTAGTATTTATGTTTTAGATTTACCAATTGTCCAATTTACCAGTTTCTAGAGTCTTAAGCTTAATTCAACCATAGACTCGCCTGCATGTGGTTTGTGTGTTTTATTCATTCCTAATTTGAATTTTACTAATTGTTTGTGAATCAGTGTGTTTTATTTGAATGGATTTTATGCGGTTTTAAGCTTATTTGGTGAACCAGGCTATTGTTGTTTTAAATGAATATAAGATTCTTAGTCCTTTGCACTTGGAATTAAAGAAAAGAAGTTGCTCTCTAAGCTGTGGTCTTATTTCATTAAGAGAACCTTTACCAGTATCATACCTTCTAGGTACACCAGGTATACCACATACACAAGAGATTTTTGTTAAAAAGTCATTAGTAACGTGAATATGATGACCAAATAGGTGGAGGCAAGTAGCAGAACAGTCTAATGAGTCCATAAAATTGCATCTCTTTACTGTAATTCAGCCTTTAGAACCAGGAATAGCTGTCATATCATGATATTCTGATATCAAAAATCCCAGATGATATCTAGTCTTATATCACAATATCAGTATGATATTGATATATCACCCAGCCCTCTTACTGGCCCTAACATACAGTTTAACAACAAATGTCTTGATTCATGTCGTTAGATCTCATTTTATAGCAGCTTTAATAAAGTAATGAGAACATTTTAACTACCTCTTTTATTGTGTGCAGAAGCTTTAAATATCATTGAATGTAGCAACATTTATCAAGCAGTGTTACTGAAAGTTTCATTTGAGTACATGATGCAGATTTTACATGATAGACACATGGAACACACTTGTCACAGTCAGACAGCCCTTATCTTCTGTACTGGCATCAAACTGAGGAGACAAGGTATTCCCATAGAAGGTGTTTCAATGGCTTCAAACACCTGTGGGGGATGTGTTTTTATATTCAGAACATCAACCCAACTTTCATGTTCTCTTTTAGCTAAAGAAGAGATGCAACAAAGTATGAGGGGTAACACAAGGATAACACTATGATAATTGAAGAACCGAAGTGAAAAATACTTTTCCTGCATTTTTTCTTCCCGTAGTGACTGGGCCTGTGATGCAGCACCTAGGATGAGAAAGGGTTTACCAGCCCTTTTATTTACTACCACAGCCTTAGTTGTACTCCATAGTGCCAACCTTAGGCCAACTTTGCAATAACACATTTTAATTACCTTCTACAATTCAACATATTTCCACTGTCTACATCATAGATATTTCAGATCAATAAAACTTCACATTTGCAAAGATGCTCCAGATCCCATTTGGTTGTGCCATGTAATGTTTTTGTGGGGGAAAAAGGGGAAGTTGTTGCAAATTGTGATATCTCAGCCATGTGTTTGTTGGTCCATAGACTGGACACCACTAACAGCTGCTTGTTGGGTGTATTGTATTACAGCTGTGATATCCATTAAGCTCAGAATAAAAATGAATTTATGGGTTGTGGTCTAGGCCAGGATGCCCATACAGTTTGGTTTAATATGGAGTTCACTCTTTGAAATTTGTCTGATTGCAATAGTACTCCTACTACTTCAACTAATACAAATAATAATGGTGGTAATAATATTAATAAACATAGTACAATGTGCAGTCTGGGTCTTGGCCACATACTGAGTTAATTAATTATGGGTTGTCCTTATGCATAAAAAGCATCTCACACATGAATTTCTTCAGCAAAAGTGTAAATAGTGAGAAAATAAATTTCTCTCTTCAGATGAAGGGACAGACGAAGGGGAATATTATGCACTGAATAAATATTGACTGTGTCACTGTCTTCATAAAATGCTCAGAGGGTGCCTGTTCATTCACAGTACATTGTTCTAGAACACAAAGGCAAATATGAAATCAGACAACTGCCATTGCCGAAGGTTCAGCAGGAGTGCTCAGGAATCTGTCTGGATACTGTATTGTTTTCACAATGTGTTTGACAGTACTACATATATTGAAAACACTCCATTCCTTTATTTAGTTTTGTCAGCATACACTGCACCTAAAATGTGGCCAGCTTAACAAGTATATGGTTGATGAACACCACTAAAAGTTTAAGACATTTTTTTTATAGGTCAGACATGAGAAACAATAGAACAATAGAAATATTGACTTTGAAGTGTGAAAACAACATGACAGCTAAATTAAGATGAAAAACAAGATGAAAACATCAATATTAAAACATACTGCTTACAAGTCTGCTCATACAGAAAAACATGACTTGCTGTCTTGGCAACAAAAAATTGTAGTAAGTGGTTACCTTGGCTTGAACACACTCTTTCAGTGCATGGTGGAAATAGAGTGCTCAAATCTGTCATGATTATAAAGTCTTAATATAACTGTTGCCTGACCAGCCTGTGTTTTGACGTCTTTGTTTGAGGTGCTGCACTAGGGGCTTGTTTTGTTCTGTAATGTGTTTTGTCAGGCGGTTTTTAACATGCTAGAAATCTGGGAAAAAAAGACACGATGATACACAGGGACTACAATCATATTTTAAATATGCCCCTTGTTTTGTCCTTTACCATTTGTCACTGTAGGACATTTGGTTTGCATTTTAACCAGTGATGGAGTCTGCTGGCAGAGCTCTGCCAGCAGTATTTTTATTGCAACAAGATGAAATAAGACCGTTAACACTTATTGACAACAACTTGCTCATTTCTGCAATTTGGAGCTCTTAAGAGATTGGGCTCTTAACCTGTCTGACATGGCAAAACGGCCATGCTGACCATTGGCAGCAACTCATCCACGTCTGCTGAGTGAGTGGAGGTTGCAGGTGCAATGGCAAATTTAGATCTTAAATTGGAATAGAAGCTGTGTAGTGACAACCTGGCATTATGCACCTATGAATTATTATGTTAATCTAGATTGAGGTTTCTTTCAAGACCTGTTATGCAGAGCTGCACTGCTAAAACAGAGGCATATTAAATCCTCAGCACAGGGCTAAAGCTGGTTTAGCCTTTGAAAATGTACTCTCAGGCATTAATAACATCACATTTCAGTCAGCATTGCTGTCTCAGTACTGAATCCTGTCCGTTTTATGTCTGTACATTTAAACAACAGGATCCATGCATGAATCACTGAAGCTAGCACAAGTTTGCATGATAGCTTTTAAACTTTGCAGCAACCTAAATGCACTGCAGGAGTCTCCCCCACCCTGTGAGACTGCATGCATGCACCAAAAAGCAGCTGGAAGGGGAAACATTGACTGCCATTAATTTTAAACAGCAGGAGAGAGAAATATAAGCAAATAGTGCTGATAATGTAGGTCTAATTCATTCATTAATGATTTCCTCCACTCTACCCTATAGTCTATACATTTAAATGAAATACTGTATAGACAAAAAAATGTATTAGGTACATACTACTTATTCAACACAGTTTATTGTTCAACTATTTTATCGTTCTGTACACGTTTCGTGCAATCTAGTCATCCAGGTTATCTGGAGTGATCATCCTTGAAGTATTTATGAATCATTCTCTCGTTCTCAGGCTTATAATGGAGTGTGGTGCAATACATTTAAAATGGAAGAGCCTGCTGTGTGCCCATTCCCAGAGCTTACTCCATTAAATTACATCAGCTTGTCCATCATTCCAGGGTAGCAGAGGGATTGACCACAGGAAAAACAGTCCTTTAATAAAAAACCTCAGGTACAACTGTCAGAGCAATAACAGCAGTGATATAGGAGATTAAAGTACCAAACTCACTATTAAGTACCATAAATACCATATAAGTATTTGTGGGAATATTATAGTAGTTTATTTTTTTATTTACATAGTTAGTATGAGCAGGCTGGGTTTTTGTTTTTGTTTTGATGAAGTCAACGACAGACAGTTTGGACGTATTGCCTCAACAAGTCTGTCATCTGTAGGCTTCTTCAATAGGCTTGTGCGTAACGACAACAGTTTTACTTCGATTTCTTTTTTTTTTTTTTTTTTTTGGAGATCATTGCTCATTGGCTGCTTGCACTTTATGGTGGGGCGGGTGAATTCTATATGATGAATGTCAAAGAGATAATTTTATTCGTGAAATTTTTAGTTTAGTGACATTTCTGTGGTATTTGGAGATGGAGTAGCCTTTAGCGTCACAGTGACGAGGTCGGCAGCGCGCGTTATCAGGCTACTACACCACGTATCTTATTAGCAGTCTGTCCAGCAGTCTACCGTCACTACCTTTACAGGATTCATAGTAGAGGACTAAAAAAAAAACAAAAAAAACAAATATCTTGAGGCATGTCTGGGATCACTGTAAACGTGGATTGCGAGGACTGTTTACCTCCCGCACATGTGGCCAATACCACGGAATTACACCTGCACTCTAATCTGGATGAGGATGATGAACTTCTGAGATACATCTGGAGAGAGTATTTACACCCCAAACAGTATGAATGGGTTCTCATTGCCGGGTACATTGTTGTGTTCTTCGTTTCACTCATTGGAAACTCACTAGGTAAGTTTTATCTTTGATATCAAAGTATTTTCCATTCATGCTTTGTGGATGCACTTTAACCTATTATCAATCCCGCGATAATCAATCACATTCTTTATAAAAAGGTACATTTTTGAATGAGCCTAAGTGTCACGACTAGAAATAAAGAAAGAAAGAAGGAAAGAAAGAAAGAAAGAAAGAAATTAAACATAGCCTAACACCTAACCTATTTCCTTCAAGGTCAGCGGTGTATCTTATCGATTGACCGACAAAAGACAAATTAAAGAGCGCATCTCAGTGAGGCCATGTGAACTTCTATTTTTTTTTCAGCAGGCTATTGAACATTTATAGATGTGCTTGAGGCTGATAAAAATAACTTCTCTGCTTTAGCTTCTATAAAAAGGAATGTAAAAGGCTGAACCAACAGATGTTTGGCATCATAAACCACATAACCGCTTTTTGACATGAAAATTGTCATTGTTGTCTTGATAGACTACAATTAAGCAATTACTGTTCTGCACGTTTTTCCATGTAACTATTACCTTTGTTTTTCTATATATCTGAAAATGCACCCTATATTAAAGCATATAAGCAGCATTTGACTAAAGTACTGATGAAGACGATTGTAGGGATTTTAACTTCTTGAAATCAATTGACTTTTATGAGGAAAATCATATTCAAAACTTTTAACTTGAGTCCTCATGATTTCTCAGACACATTTATGCTGACTAGATTTTATTACTGATGAAAACAACAGGAGTGAATCTCCTCTCAGATTTGCCTATACATTCCATAGATTTTGGTGATTTTCTTTTTATTTTGAGTCAGGAGAGAAAAAAAAGGAGATATTGTGACTGTATTGTGAAACACTAAAAGTAAAGGTTAAGGGAGCAGCTACTTTTTGTGGTGCCGTGATTCTTAATGTATTGCACATTTACCTGATAATCATAATAATATAATAAAATATCATAAGCAATTTAAAAGTAGTTTAGATTGTCTATGATAAGAGAATTTCTAAAGATGTTCTATTCTCATTGTTCACCAACCCACTGATTTCACCTCATTTGTAACCACTTTATTTTCATCTATTCACAGTGGGGTAAATGAAAAAAGATCTCACTTATTTTGTTAATTATCACATTACAAAAACTGGCTGTGGTAGTGATGAAAAGGGTAAGGTTAGACAAAATGTGCAGCCATGATTGGTACCATGAAATAAGACAGCAGACATTTCTGCCAGCACAGTGCAAAAGATATTACCAATATAAAGACTGCCCAAGATGTTAGTTATCACTTTAGTGAGCAGCTCTTCAAGATTAGTGCAGTCAGTTTACTTTTTCACCTCACTTTTGCAAACTTATGGGTGATTTGGTGACCCTGCTTTTAATTACCCATCCAAATTACACTTCAGTCAAATGTATTCAGTTTGATCATGTCCTAAACAACCAGGGGGGCAGGAAGGGGCTGAGTCTTTGAAGCCTCAAGGAGGCACAGGATTTTTTTTGACACACCCAACACACATCAGTCGAAATCAAAAGCTGGGAGAATGCAAATGAATCATCTCAGTCTTATTTAAAAATTGTCCATGATTTATAGATTTGATTATATTGGCTTTACGGTTCATTGTCTAATGGTCTATTTGTTCAAATTCCGGCAAGACTTTGATTCACAAATTTTTCACTAGTGGGTGTAGGTGAGCTAGAATTGCATCTTGTATTATAGTATTATTTCTGGTTTGTGGAGCTGACTGAAGACTCTTGACTCACATAATCAAAATGCCACTGATGCAGTAAGAGCAAGCCCCAGCTGACTATGAAAACACACTTAATCATGATGAAACTTGAAGTCAGGTCACGCATAATGGTATGGTATTATAATGTAAGTATAAAAACTCATCAGCTGGATCTAAACAACATCACAGTAAATATAATTTTCCACCAAGGTTTGTGTAAGAAATATCAAGTGTTTAATATGCTCAATAAATATTGTTAATTAAAACAATAGCAACAATAGCAACACCATAAGAAACAAGGGCACCACCGATATTCAAAGAACAAAAAGGTGCCAAATTCCTGTGTTTCTTCCTACTGCAGTCCTACAGCTGCCTCTGGGAACTCACAGTGTTTTATATGTTAGGGCTCCCTCTGCTCCACAGAAAGAGAAATGACTAACAAGTTTATCAGAGAAATGAGCCCAGAGAAAGGTTATGTGGAAACATTTCATTTGAAATAGGCAACAAATCACCATTTGCTTTCAACTCATTTCCCTCTCCTTAATGTCAGCTATCGTTGCACAGTGACACTTTTCAAATGCTGACAGCTCTTTTGTCTTTTTATTTTGTTGTCACTGGGGTTTGAAAACCTCAGGAAGCTCAAGCTACTGCTGCAGTTTTGGGAATATTATGAAGAAAACACAGCGTCTAACACAGCTGTGGGTTGTTTCTGTTAATGATACAGGGGGCCCTAACATGTAAAATGATGACAGTTCCTAGAAGCAGTATTGACACTGTTATAATTGGAATCACTGGAATGTGGTGCCTTTGTTGTTGTTGTTTTAGTGTTAAATAGAGAGCTCTCATGCAGTGTTGTGCATGCCAAGGAGCAATAGTGACATCCTAATTGATGAAATCACTGTAATATGTGTGTTTTTATCTTTGAATATATGAAGTGGAGGCAGTGTTTATCATTTTACATCATACTGGTCTAAGTATTTGAACATTGGGAGCTTTAATGTGCAATGCTGCATGTCCCAAGGAGCAGCACCAGGACTGCAGTGGGAGGAGCCACCGCAATTTTGCACCTTTTCTTTATTTGAATATCTGCGGGGCCCTTGTTTATCATGGTGTTGCTAATGTTTATTCCAAACAACCATCCTTAAAACAGCCATCCTTATATATTTCCTTGTTCTAATTTAAAATATCATAAAAATAATTAAATTAATATATTCCTCCCTTTGCTAGGGACTCCCTGCAACCCTCTCAAGGACCCCTGGTGGTCCCTGGACTGCAGATTGAAATCCACTGTGTTACACATTTATAGTACATTATAGACATGGCCTTGTTACCCATAGATTTGAACTACTTTATCTCCTACTCATCTTCCCTCTTCAGTCATGGGCAAACATTTTGTCTCTGGCAGTGATGCACAAGTTAGCATTACACATGGTAGAATGAGAAACCTCAGCTCTACTGCAGACTACTGAGTAGCTGAATCCCCGGGGGAATTTCTCATTATGGAGCCATTTATTAGAGAAAGTTACACCTCGTAGGCTGACTTAGAATTTTCATTAAATTATTTTATTTATTTTTTGGCTCAAGGGTTGGAAGGCACAGTTTGAGACAGTTATTAGTAAGAGTTTACTTGTGGCATAGAATAAATGCCAAATGTCTCAAACGAAAAAAATGCTAAACAGCAGTCTGAAGTAGAAAGTCTGGAGGCAGGAATTTGGACCCACATGTCAAAAATGCTAATGCTGTTCCCTAAAGGAACACACCACGTTTTGGGGAAATTTGTCTTCCCTCTGTCTTGCCCAGAGTCAGAGGAGAGGATTTATACCAATTCCCAGTGTGAGTCCAGTACAGTCATGTAGGGCTCCATGCTAACTTACTTTGCTCAATGCAGGGGGACACTTCTAACCTAACTGCTGTGAGGTGAGGGAAATAGTTATTTAAGTGATACATTTAGCCAATGCATGATTGTGCCAACCATGGTTTCTATGAGTTATGTGATGCAACTGCAAAGCCTGAATATTATAATTTGGCAGTGATATAGACATGTAGGCACTATGATGTTGGGACACCCAGTCCACAGATTTTTTTAATTGTGCCACCAAAATAGAATAAAATAGAATAATAAAAAAAAAGTGCTTAGTAGAGCAATGACCTCATCCGCCAAGAAGGCAGATCAGGTATTTGCCTTGTTCACCTTGGTTAATCAGCGTCATCAAGAGTAGGATGAAACACTGATGAAGGCTCCATAGCTGAAAATGTTCTGTCAATGTCAAAATGTGAAACTATGGTTTTGAATATCATTCTGAGTGTGACCCATTTCTGTCTTGGGTCTATCAACAGACTAGATAACACACCATTTGTCTGAACGCAGTAATTTTTTTCAGTGTTTGAAGAGTTGGATTAATCACAGTGACAGAAATGGTTTTAGTAGCTGCCAACAAAACATTTCCCATCTTTCAGTTATTTTTTCTTGCCATTGTTGTATTGCTTTGAATGAAAGTCAATCAGCAGTGCAGCCATTTGCCTCCATTCATTTTATTTTATATCATGAAAACCACAATGATTAAATGCATTTGAAGACTTTTAATAATGGCTTTGAAATTATGAAAGAGTGCTCTGCATGTCATTTCAGTACTACTCAAAATAGTATTTTTATAAGCAGAGTTTAAACATTGGAGTCTCTGGCACTTCCGCGTCTAATCCCCCCTCATCATGTCAGTTATTAACCAAACATGGTGCTGAGGTGAATATTGCGACCCCTTATGACCCATAGTCATGTTTCTGTCTGTCTTTTGACTGATTGGCATGAAAATTAAATCAACTCTTCCTTGGCTCAGGACCAACCTTTCTACAAAGTTTCATGTAAATTCATCAAATTTTGAGATATCTTACCCACAGACAGACAGAAAGATAGACACAGCAATTACATTACCTCCAGCAATGAATATACACTGTGAGAAGGACTTTTGCGCATCATATTTTCATTTACACTGTATTTTTGCTATCAGTAAAACCCATGTCAAGTTTAAAAGTTATGACTTTAGGTCCTACTTGCATACTCGATTTGTCAGAACAGTTGAGCCAAAAATCTTTGCAGCAGAACTGTACTTTAAGAGAGAAGGTAGTGACACATAGCACAGCATTTGGAAAAGGCTTGGAAAAGGAATGGGAGGTTATTTATAAAGCTCACTGGCAGAGTTGTTGTGATGTTTTGAACTGGTACTCAGGGGCATCAGTTCATTTTACTTTAAACTATGGCAAACTCCCTGCATCTAAAACCGTGGACACATAGAAAGCATCAGACACTAGCAACATTAAATGCACCAATTGTTCCCAATGGCTGCAGGCAAACTACAGGCATTAAATGGCTCTGAGCCTCAGCTCAAAGTTATGCTCAGTTGTGGATTGTCAACACAGGGAAGAGCCTACCAAAACACAATGTCTGGCATCAAATAATTGCAGGACTGACCGGCTGATCCTCTATTTGTCTTCCTTTATTGGCACTTAAGTTATCTTGTTTGCAGTCCACTCTTGTACGGTTGAATGTCCACTGACAACACTCCTGATGCTTGAGAGTGCTCGCTCACAAATTCTAGATGGTTTTTGGGTGAGGAATGGGTGTAGACAAATCTGCAGACGAGCTTGGCTAATTTCATGCTGGCCAGCTTTGCAAGAATTGTGGTAAAATTTTCCTTGTTCAAACCATTCTTTACCCAGCATCCACTCTCACAATCTCTGAGACCTTCTTCCATGCTGCCTCATGTTTGAAGCTGTCCCTTTGCTCAAAAAGAGATTTGTTCATAAATCATACATTATTCATACAGTGACAGAATTAGACCACAAACAGCAGTATAATCACATTTTAATTAAAATTCTGTGAGTGGCAGTATATCTTCACCGCAGTAATGTAATAAATATTTGCCATCATTTTGTCAGGGTGGTCTGTGATTTTGCATTATTTTTAGTTTGCTTTGCAGTGTGGAAAAATCGTCACATGCGTACTGTGACCAACTATTTCATAGTGAATCTGTCCTTGGCTGATGTCTTGGTCACCATCACCTGCCTCCCTGCGAGTCTTGTGGTAGACATCACTGAGACGTGGTTCTTTGGAAACACTCTTTGCAAAGTTGTGCCTTATTTGCAGGTAAGAGATGAACTCTGGCAGCTGTATTTTATGAACCATCCTAGAAACTGGAACCTGATATAAACTGCTTTTCTGTTTAAATCTTTATAAATACAGGCCATGACCTGCATTTCCCAAAGTCTTACATTTACTTTGTATTCTAGGCAGTAAGTGACCCTGAATTTAGGAGAATTTTTTTTCTCGCATCCCCTGAGATGTAAGATATGTGAGACCTTTGATCAAATTCCATGGTGATTTTGTGCCTTGGGCAAATCTTTTGCTTTCTCAACTTTTAAAGGGCTATTGCATCACTGTTCCCACAATACCAGCACAATAATCAGAAGAAAATCATCCTTTTTCCATAACTTGTTGTAGGCAACATAATTTTATGCATGTGTTGAGCTTGTGATCTCAAATCCCTAAACATAGGCTATATAAATCTACATCAACCTGTACTTTAGCTGCAATATTTAGTATGTGTCTGATTACCTGTAATTTCCACATGTCTGTGCAGACGCAGTCATGAACCATGAGATTAAGGTGATAGGGGGCTAATTTCATTCCAAATAGCATGTTGAAGTGGACGAATCAGTGGGTGAATTGTTATACCCTTAATGACTAAGTGGTTGTGTAGACTGTATCGTGATTGGATGTTGAGTTATTTGAAGTGCAGCAATACTAATTTAGGATGCAGTTTATTTGTAAGGAAGAACAGAAAGGGGTTTAGGGAAGCACTGATAATTGTGTGTGTGTGTCATTGAACTGATCATAAACTGATGTAATCATTCATTCATTCAAACCTTTATTTAAGTCTTGGAAGATATTGAGATTTCCATCTTTTACAATGTGTAAAGCGTAAAAATTTGTTTTGGAAACATATATACATACAAGAATACAAGCATGTCTGCATACTTCATACATCATATTACTATACATCATGCAAACATATGCACATATGTATATACATACACTATATGGCCAGTTGCACAGTATGTGGAGACCTGAACACTACACTCATATACCCATAGAAGAGAACTGTTTGTTGTGGTTTGGACTGGGCCCTTAATTCTAGTGAAGGGAAATGTTAATGCTACATCATTACAACATGACATTCTAGGAGAATTGTGTGCTTCCAACTTTGTGGCAACAGTTTGGTAGAAGGCCCTTTTCTGTTTCAGTGCCCCTGTGTACAAAGAGAGGTCCATAAAGAAATGGTTTACTGAGTCTGGTGTGGAAGAACTTGACTGGCCTGCACAGAGCCCAGTCCTGAATCCCATGGAACGCCATTGTGATGGCTGGCCTCAAGTCAGGTGCCATCGGCCAATATCAGTGCCAGATGTCAGTGATGGTCTTGTGTCTGTGTGGGAGCAAATCCTCACAGCCATGTTTCAAAATCTAGTGGAAAGCTTGCCCAAAAGAGTGTATAGCAGCTAGGAGGGGACCAATTCCATATTATTGCCCATGGTTTAGAAATTAAATGTTATATATACTATATAACTATATAACTATAACTATAAATTAACCATATAACCATATAGGAAAAACTGTGCATGCGCCACTGTGCATGCAGCCTTTTGCAGTGCTCTGAGAGA